>OU744724.1:17961170-18271170 GCA_916613615.1 Steromphala cineraria | reverse complement strand
CCTAACCTAATTTTCCTGAATTGATTATTGTATTAAAAAAACCCACATAGTTGATGTTCCATATTCAAATCAAATTAATTGAAAAAAACCCCATAGAAATGAAATAATTTCGCCCAATATTTTGACCAAAATTTATCCTTTATAACAATAATTTGATCACTCAAAATAACTTAATGAAGTATTATTTTGCATACTGTTTTGATATTTGTAAAACATACGATATGTGTTTCAAATAAAATTTAATAATTTATGTCCCAATACCATTAAAAAAACTATATAAGACATATATTTGAGAGAATATTTTATGAGTGCTTCACTCTACAGAAGGAGAATGCGATAGTGTTCCCCCATGGCCAGCTGAAGCCAGGAGCTGATAAGGAGATGCCAAACAAACAGAAGAAATGGTCATCTCCGGGAGCAGCTCAGGGCAACGCAATCTACATCACTGACTCGTGAGTTGGTCATTTTGTGAAGATATTGTTACATTCGATATTGGCTTCGTTACCACAGTAGGATACTACTGAAAAAAGCCTGGATCTGAGGCTGTCAGAATGTCACATCCTTGTTATTCTGACATAATTGGATAGTGCCAAAAGTGTATTTAAAAGGAAATATCTTTCAGCTTTTGTCAGTCATCTTGAATTTTGAGTTTCACTAGAAAACAAGTCTTTGTATCTACTGTATTATGCTAATTTATGAATAAAGATAAGAAATAACTTATTAGTCAAATAGTATATGAAAAAATTTACAAATAATTTAATATCTATACATAGAATCTAAGCAACGGAATTTCTTGTTTAAACTAAATCCATTCTTTTTTTGTGACAATTACCTCATATTTACTGAACACTTATGCACCGCATATTCTCATCTGTAACTGCAGGTACATCTCTAACGACTCTACCGAGGATGAAGACGGGGAGTTGAAGGGGAAGGAGGACCGTGAGCTCCGAGCAGTGTCCGAGACGGACAAGAACCGAGTCACCTGGAACACGGAGCGCCGATGCTACATGGAGAACGCCTCGGTTAAATGGTGAGAATGCCCATCAATTCTCTGCACCTTGTGTCAGTTGGGGGATCAAAGGGGAAGAGTGTTGGTTTTTCTTAACGGTTCAAACCCCCCCTTTTCAAAACAGAATACCCTCAGCAAACTATAATGTTTCATAAATAAGGCAATTGATTTCAATAACTAGTTTTTTTCATCTGAAATAAGTTAAACAAGAAAAGTGTTTGAGTTGGTTGACTATTCAGTGTCACTTTTACAATGACTTTTTTCTTTAATTTTCTGTATTACTACCAAAATAGTTTATCATTTTTTTCTAATTGAATGTTGCTCAATACGATCCTATTTCACAAGTAAAGAAAATGTTTATTCACTCTTTTCAGTTTACAAGATTCCATTGCCAAAACAAGATTGTGGCCTGTTGAAATATTCAGGCTCCCTCAGCCTTCAGGAAATAAAGGCAAAAAGGTAAAATCATTTTTTAAAAATTAAAAGAAAATCCTTTCTCATCATCTCTTCTATTGCATGCAGATATTCAATACTAGATGTTACAAGTGTATCATTGTCTTGAACAGCTTTTATTAAATTCAAGTGACTTCTTTTATACAAAATAATTTGTACACTTTCCATGAAGTAACTTATATCATTTATGTCTTTTGAAGCACTCATAAAATCTTTAAAATAAGGTTCTTTTTACTACAAAGGTCATGTTATTATCGACATAGAGAACTGAATAAGAATCATTCAACAGTTACTATACAAACTTACCTTCTCAAAATGAACAACCTTTTTATCTCTCAGAAATTTGGGAATACAGGCATACATAATACAGAATTTCTAGTTTGCCAATGTGCTGCTACTTATACTACTTTAGTATTGCAGTTAGATGAAATAAGATTCATGAAATGATTGCAAGTATATCAAAAGTACGTTTTGAAAGTCATTTGATTGCCTGGAATTGATAATTTTAAAGCATTATGTTTTTAGCTATAAGATAAGTTTGTAAACATAGTTTGATCCCTGAAATAACAATTATATTTGTTCACTATCTGAAGGTCACTAATCTCGAAGTTTTGAAAGATATAAAAAAAGGATTGAATATTTGGAATTGATATTTATAAGCATGAAGTTTTAAGCTATTACAATAGACTTATGCAACAATTTTGAAAGCTATGACCAAGTGATTTCAATATTTGGAATCGATATCTTTTAAAGATTATTTATGCAACTATTAAAATATTTCAGACTATCCCCTCCCCATCACAGATGACTGTTAAGGTACAGGGCAGTCTGAAGAGATTAAATATATCACAAATAGAACTTTATTTCTAGCATTATACTTACTCACAATTTTATAGGATGTTCTTACGCTTTTAATCATTTTACCAAAGCATTTTCAAATATTGTTGAATTTTCATATATCATTATGTTCTATTCTTGTTTATTGTTCATATTAACAATTTCATCCTTCATTATACATTCATGAATAATCCTTATTTCACAAATTTTGTTTTTGCAATATTGTTTATTGTTATTGATTACTTTGACAGAGACTCGAGACTTGTCAGAACCCACTTGTGACTTTGATAATGTTCATGTTAGTATTTTGAATAGGTGGCCCAAAATATGAACATTTAGTACACATAGGAAACAATAATTTCAAATTTGGTATTCCAAATATATGTTTTGGTATAATCAAATAACAAAAGTAGATTAACAAACATTTTATTGTTTTTGTATAAAATACTGCATAAAATGCAATGTCTGTGGAGGATAATTTTATTCCGGTACATATTTATTCATATTTTATATCTATTTGATTCAATGAAAAAGAAATTAACTCCCTGGAATCTTGTCATTTAATAAATAATTTTGTTTATCCCACCTGTATGTAATACCATGGGATATAGTCATCACCCTTTTCGTACGTATGTCTGTCCCCAATCATTTTGTTTCCTGAGCATAACTCCAAAACTTAACTCAACTTAACTTATTGAAACTTGGTATATGGGTCAGTCAACATGTGCCTTTGGGATCTTCAATTTCCTTAGATGTTAATTTTGGTAGTTTCCATTGAAATGGAAATTAAACTATTGACAGATGACTTTTTCCTCTATGGTAATCTTATAGAACTAAACCTGAATATGTAAAGTTTCCTTTTATCCGAGAGTTTATCTGAGATGAGGCAAAATCCTTCAAATCTAAACTTCAGCCAAAGTACATTTTTAGTGTTCATAATTGTTCTGTATAAAGATGTGTGCATTCCCCACAAGGACCTTTGAATGATATGTAAATAATTATATATACGTATATGTAACTGTATGCCTATCAATCAATGATTCCTTGAACATAACTGCATACTTAGGACAGTGAATATTTTTTCAATTCCTTTTCATTCTGCTTTTCAAGATTTTGCGGGTATGTTTATGAACCATAGTTGAATATTTGTTGTCATTATGATTTGTGATATTTGTACCCTGAAAAATATCAAAAGCATTTTTCAACCAATAAGGATTGATATGAATTTTTTTTTGTACATTCATATTCCTTTGTCTGCTATCAAATATATGCTGTTCCCTTTGTCAAATGAAATTCTTTATGAAAATATGAACCTACACTTAATACGTAAAGTATTTAAATCTTTTTTAGATATATTTAGTCTTTGTTGTCTCAATGTTTAAGACCATTCAAAAGTAGTTAAACTTGCTTTACAATATTCATGTTGTTGTGATATATGCTTCATGTTGTTAAAATCCCTGCTTGTACTAAAAATTGATTTTGAAATAGTGAACATAGTTTGTAAATAGTGTACCCGTGGTGAATTTTATTTTAATGATAATTGGTCAAGTGGAATAATTGGTCAAAGAGAGTTTCCAGTGAACTTTATAAATATATGAAGATGTAATCAGTATCTCATCTTTACTGTTCATTATTGCTCATTTCTACACCTTTTCTTGTTCAATTCAAAAAGTTTCGAACATTAAAAAAACCCGCATTCAAACAATATACCAAAAATATGTTGGTCTAATGAATTGTCAATAAAATCAATAACCATAATTATAATCACCAAGTATAAAACTTCAACAAACAATCATAATCCGATTTAATGAAATAGGTTATGTTCAAAATACATCAGATTGTACAAAGTACAAAATTTCATATAATACAATTCATAAGTTGTTGTTTATTCATTGTAGTTGTTGGAAATAGATAGACATAATTTTCATGTTTTCCTCTGTGATTCTATAATATATATCAATTGATGTTTTTAGGACGATGAAGGCTCTATCAGTTTCCATGGTGTTGCCTTTGTCAATCTGGCCCCATTGCTTTATCCTGGAGGTAAGTTTATCATAAATTTTATGAAAATAACTAAGAAAATTGTTGGTTAGGTGGAGAAACTGTTGTCGCAAGGTCAGTGCTGATGAATATTACTTACCGGGGTAGGTTGTTATTCCCACAAGGAACTGAAAACTACAAGAATCTGTACTATTTCAGATAGTGTGATCCCAAGTACAGTTTAACAATGTTAAACAGAATTTAAGTGCAATATGTGCAAAAAAAAAAAAAATGAGAACACATGTACCTGATTTATTTTTATTTCACAAGATTATTTTGATTTGATCACTGTCTTTGCCATAACATAATTAATTCATCATTGCCTGACAAGATAAATTGAGATGGTTCTGTGATTGAGTTGAAAGCTGTGAAAGTGAATAATTAATGATTAATTAGCTGCTGGTTTAATGATGTCCTATTCTTCAGTGCAGAGAATCAGGGGAGCCTACAAGGTACACGCTTACACCGACCATCTTCTTCATGAAAAGGTTAGTCTTTGGTTTTCTCTGTTTTCATATTTACTAAGTCATAATGTTCCATTGCATCGTTTTCAGTAATGGGATGACAAGTCAGAGGTGATCTGTATGATACTTGCATCAACTGATGTCAAGACAATCAAGTTGTTGTTTAGGAGGATACTCACAGTTGTCAATACATTAGTAAACAAAGTTGATTCATTGGCCCTTGTTTGACTTGACATGTTCCTGTAGTTCCTTAGACCAATATTCAGTGAAAATCAACATGTAATTTTGTTTAGCACATTTCTCAATTGCTGTTATTGTTTGTTAATCCATAAAACCTATCCATAGCAACATTAAAATTAGACTTGCTCAAATGTGAAACATCATCACTTAAAGACAATAGACATAATAAATAAAAACTCCCTTTGGAGTTGACAAATCATAACCTTTGTAACTTATATTATCTTAATCGTTCAGTATTTTCATATTTAAGGGTCCTTAATATTCAATAACAATCGTCATCACTCATTTTCATCATTATTCATATTCTTCATTGCTCACACCCTTTGACACTCATTTTTCATCCCTCAATATCTTAATGGCTCCTTACCTCAACCATTCATCTTCATCGCTCCATCACTTTTTATCTTCATCACTCATTATCTTCACTTACTATCTTCATCACTGCGTATCTTCATCACTCATTGTCCTCACCTACTATCTTCATTTACTATCTTCATCACCCTATATCAATCTTCATCACTTGTATCTTCATTACTTATTGTCCTCACCTACTATCTTCATTTACTATCTTCATCACCCTATATCAATCTTCATCACTTGTATCTTCATTACTTATTGTCTTCACTTACTATCTTCATTTACTATCTTCATCACCCTATATCAATCTTCATCACTTATATTTTCATTACCTACTATCTTCATTTAATATCTTCATCACCATATATCAATCTTCATCACTTATATCTTCATTACTTATTGTCTTCACCTACTTGCTTCATTTACTATCTTCATCACCCTGTATCGTCATCACTTATATCTTCATCACTAATTGTCTTCACTTACTTCTTTCATTAAATGTATTCATCACTCATTGTCTCACGATCTTCACTTGCTCCATCATCTTTTATCTTCATAACTCATTGTCTTCACTTGCTATCTTTATTTACTTTCTTCATCACTTTGTATCTTCAAAACTCTGTTTCTTCGTCACTTGATTCTTTTTACTTTATGTATCTATATCACTCTGTAGCATCACTTGTTTCTTCATCTCTCTATATCCTCATCATTTTATATCTTCATCACTCTGTAGTCTCATCATTTTATATCTTCATCACTCTATATCTTCATCACTTTGTATCTTCACTCTATATCCTCATCATTTTATATCTTCATCACTCTGTAGTCTCATCATTTTATATCTTCATCACTCTGTAGTCTCATCATTTTATATCTTCATCACTCTATATCTTCATCACTTTGTATCTTCACTCTATATCCTCATCATTTTATATCTTCATCACTCTGTAGTCTCGTCATTTTATATCTTCATCACTCTATATCCTCATCATTTTATATCTTCATCACTCTGTAGTCTCATCATTTTATATCTTCATCACTCTATATCTTCATCACTTTGTATCTTCACTCTATATCCTCATCATTTTATATCTTCATCACTCTGTAGTCTCGTCATTTTATATCTTCATCACTCTATATCCTCATCATTTTATATCTTCATCACTCTGTAGTCTCATCATTTTATATCTTCATCACTCTATATCTTCATCACTTTGTATCTTCACTCTATATCCTCATCATTTTATATCTTCATCACTCTGTAGTCTCATCATTTTATATCTTCATCACTCTGTAGTCTCATCATTTTATATCTTCATCACTCTGTAGTCTCATCATTTTATATCTTCATCACTCTGTAGTCTCATCATTTTATATCTTCATCACTCTATATCTTCATCATTTTATATCCTCATCATTTTATATCTTCATCACTCTGTAGTCTCATCATTTTATATCTTCATCACTCTGTAGTCTCATCATTTTATATCTTCATCACTCTGTAGTCTCATCACTCTATATCCTCATCACTCTATATCTTCATCACTCTGTAGTCTCATCATTTTATATCTTCATCACTCTATATCCTCATCATTTTATATCTTCATCACTCTGTAGTCTCGTCATTTTATATCTTCATCACTCTATATCTTCATCACTTTGTATCTTCACTCTATATCTTCATCACTTTGTATCTTCACTCTGTATCTTCATCACTTACATGATCTTTTTATCTTCATCACTTACATGACCTTTTTATCTTCATCACTTGTATATTCATCACTGTTTTTTCATCATTCATATCTTCATCACTTATATCTTCATCACTTCAGACAAAACGTAAAGTAGGACTTGCAGAGGAAGCTGCCAAGATGGCGTTCAACATTCTGAATCGTAACAGCACTTCCCCAGCCCCGAAGAAAGGCGGCAAGGAAAAAGAAACGGACAAAAAAGAGGTCAAGAAAGGGGTAGGTAACTCTTGCTTGTGCCTGCTTATGTAGTATTTCACTATGTCCTATTCAAATGGATCTTAAGTTGTATATAAGCTTCAGCTTCTTTTTATTTGGACATTTCTCAGAAATACATTCTTTTATTTGCACATAGCTCTGCTTGAATAATGATTTAAGATGCAATGTTCAAATTGATTTATAGTAGAGCTCTAAACTTGAAGCACATTCATAGATGTCTACGCTGCACCCATACTGAATGCAATTTAACAGCAGTTTTATGAAACATCTATTGGGTTTAATAAGGTATTCATAAAACACTCTATTTAGATGTTGAGGTTTTTGTTGTATACAGTCATTTCTCAATTTATTGACAGACATTTTGTAGGTTTTGACTCTTTTTCACAAGCGTGACTCTGGTCAGAAAATGATGGAACAATATTAGGCAAAGACTCAAATTTCATCTAAAAGCAATTTATTTTGATGTTGATGGTGAATGTTTCAAATTTTTTCATTGTTCGGTTTACTGAATTGAATCAGAAAACCTTTAAACACTACTTCACAAAAACAAACAATCTTATGAATAACTAAGTTTAGAGGATATTTGTGGAGTGGATTGTGATTAGTTGGCCTTCTTGCAGCGATCCAATAGCATCCTTCCCCCTTCAAGCGAAGCCGAGGTTTGTCCGCTGTGTTGTCCCATATCTCTTACAATTACTAACCGCCTCATACCCATTTAGGTACAAGAACCACAGGATATATTTTTAATCCTATCTTTCAAATAAAATTTTGAGCATTTGCCTTTTGATCGTGATTTTCTTATTTCTTTATTTTATAAAATTATTTCTTTGAGATCCTCAAGTGTTAATGTTTTGATTTGTTGATTTTACTTTTTTTCTATTCTACTTTCATTAATATTTTTGAACTACTTTCTTAATTTTTTTTACACAATATGATATACATCGTTCAATTAAAAAATGTTCTTTTCCCAACCAACTTTTCTTGGATTTTTCCCATTTTTTAATTTTTATTTTTCTCTTTATTTTCATCTATTTTCATTATTCTGTGATTTTACATTCTAAAAAAGCCAAAAATTTCAAATTGGACAAAATTGAAGACAATCTTTACAGTTTTACAACACGATAACATAATTTTGAATGTGAGTTTAGCAATAAAATTTTCTTCAAATTCAAAAAGTAATTTCATTCTCTTCAAACTCAAAAGTAATTACCTTGCAATATTCAATCATTAATTAGTGCTTTAAGATGAAAAAGATCTATAAATTTTGTACCTAAATGATCTATTTGAAGTGATTAATATAATAATTGCACTGTTGTGATTTTGTGTTGCAAGGTGATTAATAGCATGTTGATTTGAAGTGTTTCAGTTTGATGCGAGTGAATTAATATCCTCATTCCAATATTTTCCAGGTTTCATGTCATTTCCTTTTTTTCTGAAAGAACAATCATTCTCCACTATTTTATCAATTTCATTGTAATTTCTCTGATGATTCAATATAATCACTACATGTTTTTGTGAGGTTGAAAGTTTTCTTATTAATAATTTTGGTTAAATGATACATCAAGTAGTTTTTGGTTTTCATTTATTACTGTAGATGTAAAGTTTAAAAAGGCAATTTTAAATTTGGAATCAACAAGAAAGGTTGATAACATCTTTTTATTAATTATCATATTTTATCCTTGTGTGACAACTCCACAGTACATATGATATTGATTTATTATCCAAAAATAACTACTAAAGAAGATAATCTTCTTAAAGAATAATTACACAATGGTTTTGTCACACTTTTTTGGCCTCAGCCTCAGTCTGATTGAGAGCTCTCAAAAACATGCATCCATTATTCGATGAATGCAAAAAAAAAATGTGCAATCATACCTGTGTATTCATTCACCTCAGAATCTACTGACGCCCAAAAAATCTGGTTTTGACAGATGTGAACCATGTTCTGTTGCTAAAGCAGATATAGGATATCTCACCATCTTCACCCCTGCGTTTGTAACAAGCAAATACTTTCCTGTTCCTAACGAAACGCTTATCGTAACCAGAAACATTGCATTTTAATTACTTCAAGTCCTCAAGGTAGGGTATCATTGGGTATTGTACCACTTAATTTCTTAAGTATAAGAGTTCCATACCCCATACGTTCCAGCATGATGCCCCCTCACAAAAACAGAGGGGGTCTATACAGGGACACAACTGGAGCACGGTTCTGGTAACTCCCACCTCTCTCTAGCACAGAACTGTAGGATTAACCAGTCATCAGTGGCAGATCCAGGAGGTTCCATCCACCAACATGACTCCCCAGCCCCTTCTTTTTAAATTTAAAAAAAATTACCGGTACTGATAAAATGGTTGATGATCCTCTTTTCAATATGTTATCCCAACTTCCATTCTCTCCTCACAGAGGCAGATCAAGTCATGAAATGTTGATATAACCTCTGTTCTATTATGCCGACTTTGTTGGATAGAATGTTAGATGCCTGATTGACTTGACTTGATCTGCCTCTGTTGGGAGAGAATTCAAACTTCCTGGATCTGCTACTAGTGTTCTAGCAACCCTTGTGTGAAAATAGGATGACTTCTAGTCTTAGGGGTATTCTTTCCACAGAGGTAGATCAAGTCATAACATGTTGATCTTACTTCTGTTCGAATAAGCCTTGTTTGTGGGTTTGAAAGGGAGAAGCCTGATGGAATGCAGTCGAAGTTAATTGTGCGATCAGCAGCACTGTTACAATTTCATCAAGTTGAAACTTGTTAGCATCACTCCCTGATGTTTAGTATTAATGTATTGATTTGATTACAAATACCGGTAGTGTTATAAAAGCCTAATGCAATTCAGGTTTTGACCATTGTGAATAACTTGAGTTGCTCTAGTGTCCATTGTTTATATAACTACCCAAGTATTTGTATTTTTCATTACCTTTAGATATGATTTTTTAAATCTGATTTTTCATCAGAATATGAAACAAAAAAACTTCATATACTGAAATTGGCAACCTGTTGCTAAATGTAAGAGATTTTAGGTAATACACATCATTATCTATATTAATTCATAATTTATGTTTATTACAAAATATGAAACAAATAGATTAGTGAATTGCCTAACCAGTGTGTGCAAATTTAGTCCAGATTCTTGACAATCCTAATTTTTAATGCAGAAAAGTTTTAACAGTTTTTTAGAAGTGTGGATAGTGTTACTGTATAATTATTCAGGAAAACTTATTATATCTTAGTAACCTATGAACAATATTAAAATTTGGTATGATACATTTCTCAAAAGTATTAATTCATCTCTTTGCATAAAATTATAAGTGTTTAATGGACTCAGTTTTTGTTTCTTTAAAATAATATTTTTCATATAAAAAAAATTCAAGATAAATTTGGAATTCTGAGATCATGCAATTTTCATGTACGTTACATTTCCTAGTAGATTTGATCCAGATGTATGTAAGAAGTAACTTCTGTCCCGTAACATTGGTTGATGAACCGAGATCTCTAAACTTCTTTGGAACAGTGATGTTTTATTTCATTGTTCCTTTGCTGTCTATTGCAAAAAGTGATGTTCTAGTCAGGGTGTTTATTCAGATGTTTCACCTTTTCATTTTCAATATTGATAAGAATATTATTTGTGAAGTTTTTCATTCATTATATATTTTGACAAGTGAAAATAGTCATCCTTCAAAACGGATAAATCTTGGGATGATTGTTGAATAAACAGAAATTCCTTGTCTCTAATACATAGATACATTTTTCTAAACACGAAGTTGATTTTGTTTCTGTACATAATTAAGTAGTATATGATATGTGAAAAAAATGTTGTTGACTTTATCATGTTGTTATCTAGTCGGTTACGTCTCACTTGTCAAGTTTAGCGGGTCGCCACAACAAGGAGGTAGGTTATCTCCCCTGTCTGGTTTACACAGATAGACATAACTTGTAGATAGAACAGACACCAGAGAGTCAGACTGACAGTGATATCTTTCCTCTGTAGTCTTTACCCAAAGAAGTGATCTTTTCTTGTAGTGAATTACATCTATTTCTGTACACTCTGACAGAGCCAATTATTGGGAACATAATAAGTTCTGTTATCTTATCACCCAAAACTGGGTTCCACAGGAGATTTCGCTTGTGGAAGATTGTTAGAACCAAAAACAAACGTAACCACTTGAAAACAGATATTCATAGTCAAAGATGTTTATTTGTTATAGAAAATGGCAACTTCATTTGTCAAATAGTAAAAAGGTATTTTACAACATACTGACAAGAAGTCACACTATGTTTCAATAGTCAATTTGAAGTAGCGAAATTTTTCACCTCGATACGTCATGTTCAAATTAAGATTTGTTTTACCTGTCAGAGAAAGCTGTTTCAACAGAATGTATGTATAGATATTAATTATATTTTTTAGTTCAAGGTCATGAGGAAAGAAAGTACTTTGTTGTTACATTTTCAAGGAAATATATCAAACCAAGAACTGTCCAAACTTTATGATTATTTGACACCTTGAAGATTGTTTAAATCAATGTATAAATCAATCCCAATAACATCAGTTTTTCATCAGATATCCAAACCAATCTACTACCAGTTTCTAGCACTATATACGAAACAAAATTACATTTTGAATTTGTATTTATTCCTTTGTTCTATCAATGATTAGGTATCCATCCTGTTCTTTCCATTTTAATCCACATCCTGAACAGTTTTATTATGATTGTATCTCTCCATTGCCTATTTATTCTTTAACCAAGAATATTATCATTTGCTTATTAATCCAGCCTCCTACTGCCCTAATCATCTTCACTATCGGAACATTGATTTAAGTTCAGTCTTATATCTAGGTTTTGATGCTGAGTGTGATGTTTTCAGATACATGTACTGTTTTAACCTCAAAGTTTATATTTACAGTTGATCTGTAATTCTCTGTTGATATGTGCAACATTATGAAATACACCTTGAAATAATAAGTTTTTTTTAGATATAATTGTTTCATATACCTTTACTAAATTTGATATTAATCTGCATGAGTGGTACAAGGCATTCAAAAGAAATTGGTGTAAGTCATTAAACATAGATAATGATTGTCCTTTTTAAAATCAATATTTTTATATCTGCAAAGGGTAAAGAAATTCCCCTCGCTCCTCACTTGGACATTTAGTATTAATTGAGAAATGAAATATATAATTTAAATAGTAGGAAAAAACATTTCCTTTCTACCATATTTCTGCTATAAAATCCCTTCTGCTATTGATTAGTGTAAGAATACTACAAGAAAGAACCCTAGACCTCCTTGCATTAAGTGCTACTGTGACTAGTGTGTAACTAAAAACAAGATAAATCTTTAAAGTATTGATCCTGAGAAAGATCCATATCAAAAGTATGAGTTGTTGAATTATGCCAAGTATCCTCCAAAGAACCACCTATATGCAGTGATTGGTAATAATTGTAATCAGGTTCAAATAAGTTTATTCAAATTTATTTATTCCTCTTGCCTCTAATGACTGAAATGTTGCTTGTTTCATTTATGATTTTATGATAACACTTTATTGTCCTTAGTACAAGTACTATAAGAAATTTGATTTGTGTTTAAGCTCTTGGCAGCCACAGTGCAGGGTCAGTCTTTGTGATGTTTTTGTGTCTTTGTGATGTTCTTATGCTGCACCAAAACCCCAATCACTCACTCATTATTATATGTTCCTTCTTGTTCAGGCCTCACAGACTATCAAGTCTGACACAGCATCAGAAATTGATGGTCAGCCGGCGGTCAATGTGGAGGGTCAACAGTATGTGGATGCAAAGTCCTACGTTATGATCGAGATCAACCTGGCCAGTCCACTCGTCCCCAAGAGACCCCCAGAGGAGCTTGCCAAGAGGTGAAACATAATAGTCAACATACCATCTTTCCTTGAATAGAAGCCCTGGGTTATAAATCCTTCACCACCTCCACCTGGATCCTATACAAAGACGGGTGGTTTGAAGTTGGTTCTATATCATATGGGTATACCTGGCTAGTATTTACCTCAGCACCCCACATCCCCCACCCCTGAAATGTATTCATACTTGGGGTGAATTTGGGTGGGAAACATAGGTCTTGTTTCTCCAATATCACTATTGTAAATTATGTCTTGTTGCGTCTTCCTGAGTTTGTATTTGTTTGTTATCCTCTTTACAGAGTGGCTGAGTTGATTCCTCCCAGACCATTGTTCCCCAAGAGGACAGACGGAGCTCAGCGGGTAGGACTTGTAGACTATCTTCATAATGTGTTTAAGACTACGTTCTGCTTTGGATACTGTCTTTTGATTTTCAAAGAGATTTAAATCAAACTTACATTTTGTTTAAGAAATTAAAGAAGAGGCTGAAAAGCCTACTACAATCAGATAACCAGTGTAGCCAGTCTGGTGCTGGATGAGTTCCTTTGTATATAATGTGACTTCAATGTAGGCTTCTCATGCATTATAAATCCTGACTTTGACTTTGACTTTGACTATTCTATTTGTCCTGTAGGCTGTAGACGACTACCACAACCAGATAACCAGTGTAGCCAGTCTGGTGCTGGATGAGTTCCGGGAACAGTTTGGAGATAATATGAAGGACCAGACACCTGCTCAACAGACTAACGAGGCTATGGAGGCCAGGTATGTACATCATCTTTTCTCATTGGTGTTTTTATTTGAAGGCAGCCCGTGAGATAATACAGAACTAAAGACTGCACCCTGAACTGCAACTCTTGTGCTCTTTGTCCAAATTACAGAATAAGAGATGTGAGTTAGATGTTTTTCAATTTTGCAGGAGACAGAAGCTGATCTATGAGCTCAACTCATCAGGGAAATATTTTGCCTTTAAAGAACAATTGAAACACTCTGTGGTGAAGATTGTTCGTGAAAAATATTTGAAGACAACAAACTTTGAAGATCGACAAGAACTACAGGTATATCAATCTAGCTTATATCTTTGGTTTAAGAAACCTAATAAAAATATAAAGGCTTTGTTTATAATTTGACGTCAAAATGAAAAATTTATATTTTTGCCAAAGGGCGTCAAAAAAAACTTATCGCTAAAAGATTGCCCAAGCAGTGCTAAACTACAACATGCTCACTTGTATGAAAAATCAAATCAAATATAATTGCCCTTGTACATAATAAATGATGTAATGACTGTAATGCAGACGTTCCTGAGCGAGCTGTATGTGTACCTGGTAGATCAGATGCACGTGTCCCTAGGGAAGGTTCTTGCTCTCGAGGACCAGCCCCCGGTTCCGGAACCTCTCACAGACGCCGCTCAGCTCAAACACTTCGCCAGGGAGGCAGAGGTCAACGAGAACTTTGACCTTGCAGCTAAATACTACCAGGAGGTAAGGTGTCTGTGAAGTTGTAAAGAAAGGTGTAACTTCAAAAATAGTTCTTTGGCAATGCTAAAGATCAGGGTATTATCAAGATAATTTTCTCAAGGGCCAGTATTTATACGATTGCTTGCGACATATATAAATAATAAATAATACATAAATAACAGCAAGTGAGTGTATTAAGGGAAAATATGAGAACAAGTGTCCTCAAAGTTTAAATATTGACCTCACCTGAAGTTAAAAGACATTCTTATTCATCAAGTTTTGTTATACATGATCCTGGCAAATTTATTTTCAAGAGTCTCATTGTTCAATTACTATGATGTGTTCAACTATTTACTATAATATTATTCAATCCTTTGACTTCATTTGGTAGAATAGTTTTGTTGCTTGATTGATTCTAATAAATGCATGTCAGATAACCTTTACTGAATCTAAGTTTAACATTTTAGCGTATTGCCCGTGACAAGAATGACCCCGACAACTGGTTTGACTACGGAACCTTCTGTTTGTACATCAATGACATCACAAAGGTAATGAATTAACGATGCTGATCTCAATAACCTCTTTTTATCACCATTCTATTACAGAAACTTTCACATCAATAAAGAAATTTCATATTCTTTATTAACTTGACAGAAATTCTGCAAAACATCTGTTGCTTGTAACAAGTTGTCTAACGAACACACAAAAGTAATATCAGATGGTGTTCAAGCCATATAATATACTGGTGTAACCTCTCCCAAGAAATGATAAAATGCATGCCAGTTATCTGAACAGCTGTATAAATTCATTTACATGCAAACCTTGAAGATATAAAGACAAATCATACTACTGCTCCAAAACTGTTGTCACAAGGTATCACTTGCCATACCAGGCTCATGCCTTGCTTGATCTTCCTTTTTTATGATGGCATAAGGCTTTATATTGAGTACAATTCGATTCAATTTCTTATGTTACAGGCCGAAGAGTGCTTCAAGGAGTGTATTGCTATCAATCAGAAACATTTACCAGGGTAAGCAATTTCTATATATATATGTCTTATAATCTTTATGAATAAGGTATGTTCTTTCTAGTTATGTTCCCCTGTTGAAAGTAGTTGGCTTGTAATGAGTCTCCTCCTGTAATGAAGAAAAAGGAAAATCTTATTGTTATAAGTTAGTTTTTATGAAAAGAACCTTAGAGATTTCTTTACATTTTCGCTTGGACTTTGTATACCAGTTGTAAGGAGATATATACTTAATAATTAAGATGTGATATTCATATATTCATAAGTGGGGGTCTTGGGGGAAAATTGCCCACTCTTTTTAATAATGGGAGAAGTAAGATATACACTCAGAATTGGTCGAAACCCTCAACTGATCACCTAGGAACAATACTATAAAAGGATTGCTTTTGGTAACATATGAATGTTATCCTGCAGCCTCCTGCTGTATGGAGTGGTGTGTACACTCTCGGAACGGAACGAGGCCGCAGAGACTTTCTTTGAAGCAGCTACCTGTGTAGAACCAAAAAATATCATGGCCTGGACAATGCTAGGTAGGTACAATTTTTATCTGATTTAATATTTGACTTGTTAATACTATGATGCTAAAACAGCCTTTATTTATCAGCTTTTCTTGCTGTTCTACCGGGAGGTGTCTGCAGCTCTAAATAGAAATTCATACCTGATATCTGGAGTTTTGTGTGTAAAACATAGGAACTCCATATAAGTTGAACCCCCCTTCTCATTTTTTGTATCTCACTTATATCAGTTATTTAATCTGTTTACATTATCATCATCAAAATCAATGTTTGAATTTGAAAATGTAACCCTTATGTGATGCAAATCCTCTGTTCCAGGTCTGTATTACGACGCGGTGAGTAACGAGATAGGTGCTGAGATGGCATACCTGGAAGCCAACAAACTGAACCAGTCAGCGGCAGTAGCAGCAGCGAGGGCTCTCCGGGAGGAGGTGTTTGACCGTGACCGAGTGGCGCTGGAGTTTGGGGAGGACCAGGAGGACGATCTTCCAGAATTTGATACAGCCAGGACAGGTAGGATATTTAGATTATATCCAGAAGAAAGGAGGAGGTGTTTGGAAATTGTCTTTAAAAAGTTGATTCCTCAAAATGGATGATACCTCCATTCTATATGGAATCCTTATAAGTGCAATATTCTAACAAAAATTCATGTTGATTCAGACAATGAGAACACAGAAGGAGGGTTGTCAGTGCCCAACATACCAGAGATCAAACAGCCCACACCTAGCACAGACAGGGGGAATAACTCTGCCAAGTCTACCAACAGGATGGTGGAGAAGAGGGCTTCAGCTGTTGGCAAAAAAGCAGGTGAGATATACGTTGAACTTAAATTAACCCAGGTATATCATATGAGATATATTACATATATAAAGAAAAAAGGACACTTTCCAATCATTTTTGTGATCTATCACTTATTTTCTTAGTGGATTACAAATTCGAATTTTGAAAAGGACAATTTTCCACTCAATTTTGTGCTGTTGCACTAATTTCTTAGTTCAACTGTTGGTAACAACATCAAATTTAAAAAAAGATCAAATTTCTTCAAACTTTTGTACTCTATCACTCATCACCTTAGTGGATTACAAATTCTAATTTTGAAAAGTACAAATTTTCCCTCAATTTTGTGCTTTTGCACTAATTTATTAGTTGGTTAAAACATCAAATTTAAAAAAACTTTTGTGCTCTATCACTACCTTAGTGGATTATAAATTTTGAAATGACCACTTTCTTCTCTCTAACAGCCCTGCCGCCCCAGACCACCCAGCAGAAGCCAAAGAGTCAGGAGAGTGGAGGGGGACTTCTCTCTCGTCCCCCCAGCCAACAGAAGGTGGCAAGTCAACGCGGCACACCCCAACCTGCGGAGGATGCCCCTGAGGATATTCCCCCAAGAGAACCCACCCCTGTACCCACCGCCAGTATCTACATGCAAGCAGTTGATTGGCTACTCGAAGTCAAGGCTATCCCAGTAAGTTTATCTAACTGTGGAAAAGTTGAAAAATTCTCAACAAATTTTGAAGGATGAATTTTCCTTTCATCATTTGATAAGTCTATTTAACTTGTATAATAGTGGAAAATTATCGTCAAGTCAATACAATTCAGTAAGTATATATCTTAAGTTATCAGTTATATCTCATTCATTACCATACCCCTACATCACAAAGTACATGAAAATGTTTCATATCATTACATTTAGTCCTGTTGTCAATTTTCCTTCTCCAACATCTCCTCTCCCATAAATTAAGCCACAGATGTTTGAAATATTGCCCAAGCAACGCTTAGCCACCAGTCGCTCATTCACTCCTCTCTCCCCCAGTTCACAGAGCGAGCGCTGGCCCATGAGTTACTGGCGCCGCTGGGAGGACCGACAGCTGGGTACCACATTGCTCTGTCCAGACTCAAGCTACAGAAGAGAGAGTTTGCTGAGGCCGAGGACAATCTCACAGAGGCACTGCAGTCAGACCATCAGGTGAGAAGAGTTATCCCAGAATCACTTTTGTCAATGTATTAGATAAGGCTTGTCACACCGCACCATAACTTTTCATCTTGCCAAGTAACTTTGAAGGATTTTCTTTAATATTACCATTTAAACTGACAAAACAACACTTTTTGAGCTGAATAATCTTCAAAGAGGTTCTGGATAAAGGAGAGGCGTCTGAGTCTGAGACATCAAAAGAATATAAAGAATGTTATTTTACAATTATTTTTATATTCTAACATCAAGACCTCATTGTGATCAACCAGGACTGTGTCAAATTATGTACACACTGTATTTATATATCAACCATCAGACTTTGATGTTTCCTTTGCTTTATTCACATCCAATATCAATTTTATACTGACACAATAGTGTGGGTGAATTATATTTATCCACAAGACACATCAACTTCATTATTCAAACATTGCTAAAAGCCTATTAAACAAGAACTCCCTTTCACCTATACAGAACCCTGATGCCTGGTCCCTGATGGGCCACGTGAAGTACCTGACAGGAGACACGGAGTCAGCTCGGGACTGCTACGAGAGAACGATCACGTTCATCGCTGACGCTGCCGAGATGCATTCCATCTATCTGAGACTGGCTTCAGTCTACTTGCAGGAGTCCAGGGTCAGTTGATGCTTTATGTCTTTATGGGGACCGTATATCTCAACTACAACCCTGGGGATCCATTTCGTTTTGTACCTCCCTATATATAGTTGAGTTTGTGTTGTGTTCACAGTTGAGTGCTGTATACCAGAGTAATATTTACCTCAGTAGCACATAATCACACATGATTGTAATAAAAGTTCAGGTTATATGTGAGACTCCGGTTGTATTACAGGAATTACGGTACTGTATTAATATTTGAAAATCCATTTATATATAAATATTATACTTCTAATTTTTAAAAACAGCTATTGGCTTATGGCGATGGTATTAGGTGTTAGGATGTTTAATAAATTACATAATTTTTTCTTTTATCTATTGTTTTCAAAATAAAAATGCACTGTTGTTATATATCATTGCTATGCACAAATTACCAACTTTACATAACATTAAACATAATATTTAACCTGCTAGCCTCTTTTCATTTTGTGCTTGCATTTCAGTTCCCAGAAGCCAAAAACACGTTCCTGTTAGCCTGTAAGAAGTCTCCATCTTGTGTGTCCTGGCTCGGAGTTGGCATCGCCTGCTACAGAGTAAGTGTAGTTCATAGCCTTCAGAGTTATCTCCCCTTACTGGATTCTCGTTCTTTAGTTGAACATTTGTATTGTTAACCATTATTGCTACATCATTAGAATCAACTCAATAAATTTAGTATTCTATAAAATCTGCTGTCTGTTTAAAAATGATATGGATAAGGATATGATCTTTACTTTCTGACAATATAACTCCAAATTGTATGGTTAATTAATTGAAAAATCAATTGATTTTAGGAATTGTTGCTTCCATTCCAAATTTTAAAGAGTTGTTGATCTAAAAGCAGTGATGGAGGGGGAGTTTTTCAAATGAGGGAGAGAGAAAATAAGTCTTTATCCTATGACTGCTTTGTTTTGCTTATAATTGTCTATAGAAACATCTTAAGAATTAATTCTTATTCGTTTTTCTGGGATTGTTTCCAAGTACTGGTGAACCCTCCCCCTTTCAAAATTGTTTTTTTATTAAAAAAACATATAAAGGAATAACACACTAAGTGTGACACACCTTTTCAAAAGATAAATTTCCCTCCCTTTCAAAATTCCCGGATCTGTCCCTAAAAAGATGTGTAAATGATTTATTTGTCAATATTTCAGCTGGAGGAACTATCAGAGGCTGAGGACGCACTGTCGGAGGCTAATGTCCTCAACAACAGTGACCCCGAGGTTTGGGGGTATCTCTCTCTCGTCTGTCTCCGCACATCTCGACAACTGGAGGCCGAACAAGCCTACAAGTATGCTCTTAAAGTGAGTAGTATTTGTATTTTACCTTTTGTACTATTTAGAAGGATAGTTTTGAGATGAATTTGAGATAGTGTTTTGCTGTTTTTAAAGATATGTTATATTGATTCTATATTAAAGTGATAATGTAATTATTTTTAATATAAATACTTATTCTAGAAGTAGTTTCAAATTTATATATTTTCTTGAAGTATTATCACCGATCAAAGATGATAAAATTGTTTCAGTACCCACCAAAATTTGCATTCAAAGACATCTGTCAATAACCTTTAAAAATATTTTATTTCCAATAATTATTATTTTTTTCTTTGCAGCTAAATCTCCAAGACACAGATCTCCTCAATGAAATTCATCAACTGCAACAAGAGGTCGGATTTGGAAACCCACAGTTTTAGATGACAGACATTCTTGTTTAATTTCCAAATGGTTTGATGAAATGATATCCGATTCAAAGACTAGCCCATGTTTGCAACTGTATTAAATTATTTGTTTTCATTGTAATTAGTATTAAGCTATGTTGATACAGATCTCATAAAAGAAATTCTACAGCTCCAAACATGAGTCGAATTCAGAAACCTTAAGTTTTAGAAGCCTTACATTTATGTATTTATATCCCATACATATGATAAAATGACATCTTTAAAAATAACTGGCTAATTTTTTAAACTATATTAAGTACTTGATGTCATATTTATTCAAATTGACCATTTTAAAGTGACACAGAGTATCTTTCTTAAAATTTTATTTGGTTTTGATAAGCTACAAAATATCTAATATGCTGATTGTAGTTCATATCTCATCACGAGACTTGCAAGTATATCCATTTATGCATAATATCTCTAAAATGCTTGATTTTATGGAAAAATCAAGAAAACATCTCAAATACGTTAAATGTTCGAAATTATGCATCCAATTAATCTACCTATTAGTTACAATACCTAATAAACACTATAGAATCGAATATATCTTCCTGTCAGCTTATGACAAGGTTTCAAAATTACGTTTGACGAATTTGCGCGCGCCACTCGAGCCACATTGTCCGGTTTTCGATCAAAATCCCGACTTTGAATGGCCGTATGTTCGCTCTAATGTACTGATTGACCTTAAACTTGTTATTTTCAGTAACAGTTAGTGGTTCCCGATGTAATAACATCGATTTCAAAATTTGACATATGTGATCCTATCAACATACTCTGTGTCTCTTTAACACTTTCCTATATGAATTTTACTAACTCAAGAAACAAAAGTATCAGATATTCTTGTGTATATATTCTTGTGTCATGATTATAATCACATGCTTTTGAAAACAAGATCAATTTTGTTTTTGTATCAAGGAATTAAATGCCATAGTTATGAATATTTGGTCATTGTTTAATATTTTATTGATTAATTTTCGATTTATTTAAACTTATCATTTAACCAATCAAATTTGTATATTTCAAATCATATTTTCATCTAAATTTTGGTTTGTTTTCTGTTTTTAAAGTGGGGTCTACCCATAAGAAGCTGTGATATCTATAAATTGTACATATTCTGTAATATACCTTTAGTTTAGTTAAAAGTTCATATTTCCAACAATCATGAATAGTTGATGTACATAGTAGGAAATTAGAGTATGTTTCAGTGGCCTTGTTACTATTTATAACCTTTTGTCATTTTTCAAATTTTATGATTTTAACAGATAAAAGGAAAGATATATCTAATGAAAAATAATAAAAATCATTATTTATCTAACTCATGTGTCATGTTTTTGTTTAATTTAAGAATTTTATGCGATTGGAGGACCAAAGTCAAGCCATCTCTACAGAGCATTACTCAAACTAAAACCAACCACTGGCATATTTAATGGTAATGTTTCAGTGCAAGTTCTTTGGTGTACTGCACTGTAACTTGAAATTTCCATTGCAATCTCCTGGAGGTTCCTCATTTCCATTGGCACTTTACTAAAATATCTGAATCACTGGCATCACTTTTACACTGCAAGCTCTAAGGCATACTGCACCTAACTTTAAGTCCAATTCCAAATCTCTTAAAAGTTTCTTATTTCCATAGGTGATTTACTTAACAAGTTTTGAGGCAACACTCCAAGGGTTAAATGAGCGAATGATGGAAACTTGCACAAGTTATACGTTGTTAGGAAGGTCGGTTGAAGACTGACATGGTTACTAAAGAATTTTCAAAGAAACATTGTTTTATTTGAAAATTGTCATTTGCTTAACACTCACAAATGTAAGACTGCAACTCAACCCAAATTATCACAACCAACCAATGTAATGAGAAGGCATTATCGAGGATATGGCTGAAATATTGATGAAGAGGTGCTTTACAATAACTTGCTTACTTACATGCCATCATCAACCTTAGCCACATAAGTCCTTATCCTGCAGATTAATGATAAAAAAATTATGGGCACACTGAACAAATGTTTTTCTTCCATTTAGTTTTTGTTTAAAAATATGTTGTTAAGAATGAGGAAAAACTGTTTTTCATACACATTTTATTTTGATTTCAAAAGCAGTATAAATATATAATGTACAAAAGGAAGTTAAGTATTGAACATATACATCACAAGTGAGTTATGACGTGGTTGATGAGCATTAAACCATATTTAATGAAATGTACAAATTATGTATTTCATCTATATTGCTTCAAGACAATAATTTGGAAAGGATTTTGTTTTAGAACATTCGGAGATACTATCTCAATCTGGTATTTGTGTTATATTCTCTAATGATAGTGTCAGGGTATGTTTTCCCACAGTTAAGCACCATTTTCTAATAAGATACAAACATACACATAGAACAGAGCACTATATACATAAACGTTACTAACAGATCCACTATCAAGTATGTATTTGAATATAACATAAACACCTTTTTTACATACGTTTGATATATATATTTGCATCTTTGAAAACATATTTAAAAAAAAAATAATCCAGTTTGAAACCTTTTTTAACTGAATGCTTAATCAAATTAAAAAAAATTCTTTCATTAACATTTTAACTTTATTTTATGAAAAACCAATGTTTAATAAAATATTTTCCATTTTGGAAATAGAAAAAATAATTACCTGTGACCTTAAACCTAAAATTATTCGATTGCAAAAGCATTACCATAAACTCTGTATTATCATTCAGAAAATCGTTGTAATATGACCTTGTAAAAACGTCTCTATTGGAAGTACACATATAAGTTCATCTTCAAACTCTACTCAAGCGTATCAGCCGCTGGGTTAACGTGACCTCCGAAAATGCTAGGGTCCGTCTTAACTATATCCCTCTCTTCACCCTCCACTGCGTACAGCTTGTTGCTTTCTGGATCCACGAAGAACCCACTGGTGGGGTAGAACCGCTCGGGGTCGAAGTTGGGCTTGTTGATGGTGGCGATGAGGAGGATGAGGAAGCCGATGAAGTCAAAAGCAGCGCCCACGATACAGACGATGAGACACCATCCCACGGACCAGTCGTTAGTACGTCCTATGGTGATCCCGTACACGATGACTCCAGCAATGTTGCATAGGGCTGGAATAGAGAATGTCAGGGATTCGTATGAGGCATATGTATATTAATGCTGAGGAATATATGGATGACAACTTCTTTGTTCATTGTATGCGACGTTTCGACACAGAATGTATATATGTATAATCTATAACATTTTTATGCAACTCAACAAATGTTGAATTTTGGTCATGAATATAGTGTTTTCCTCTTTGAAAATACTGATTGGTATTGTTTTCGTGAATATGGGTGCTATGTAAATTTAAACATTCCATTAACTTTCTTTTTCACACTTTAACAGAACATTGTTTATTGATACTTTGTTATTGCATTGCATGGTGATGCTAAAGTTCTTTTCCTTTGTATGCTTGAAGGTGATAGTCGTTTAAGAAAAATATTTGTTATATGACTGATAATTTTGGAAAATCAAATAGCACCGGGCACATGAGATTGGTAAACATCTATTGCGTGGCTGAGAGTGAAAAATGTTTAGGAAAATGCTTAATCCTGTATGCTTGAAAGTGGTAAACGTTCATAAACGTTAAAGAAAAAATCTTAATATGGAATGTTTTAGAGTTATCAACATTACTTAGTATTGTGTGCTCGGGAATTATAAAGGTGTGCAATATGCTTGAACATGAAAAAGTTTTCTTAAAATACGTAGTATACTATACATGACATTAATTAACGTTCACAGTATGTTTGAAAGTGATAGACGTTCCAGACACCATTTAGCACTGTGTGCATGAGAGTGATAAACGTTTAAGAAAATACTTTGTATCGTATGTATGACACTAATGCCCGTTTGATGTACTCTATAGAGGGATAAACGTTTACAAAAATTCTTAGTTTTTATGCATGAGATTGTTTACCATTTGTTACATTCTTGATAGTGATAAACGTTTAGAAAAAAAATAATACCGTTTGCATGAGATTGATGAACGTATCCAATATGCTTAAGAGTTATAAACGTCACTGTATCACTGTTAACTAAACTTCAGGACAAGTTTTTAAAATATGTTTCTGTCTTACAAGCAGACAGGGCTTGTGGTCTGAAAGATCAACCATCCATCTAAAAATTTAACAAGCCCTGCAATATGAAGATAACAAGTAGACTGAGGACTCACTGGCGAGGAGCGCACTGATTGTCATGGTGGCGAGGACGGATCTGTAGTAGAGCCCGAGGGCCACGTAGATGTAGACGGGGAGCACAACCAGAGGGATGGCGATGAAGATGATGGCCAGACTCTCCAGACCTCGTACTGCGTTCAGCCAGGCTGGGGGTACAAGGACATTAACCATTAGTATTTGCTTGAATTTCCAAAGAAATGACCAGTCATTATTTCTACAGACCTCGCACTGCGTTCAGCCAGGCTGGGGTACAAGGAAATGATCACGAATAATTAATATTTGCATGCATTTCTTAGGAAATGTACTAATCATGTTGGTTCTTCAGACCTCGAACTGCAAATATAATATTTACCAAATATTTGATTTTAAAGAAGTTTTAATATAATTCTCCACACCTAGACTGTCAGGCTGTTGTTAGAGGGATAACATTTTACATAAACTTGCAGGAAGGAAGACACATGCTAAATATATCGATTCTTAGACCTCATACTGCCTTCAGCACAGCGATGAAAAGAAGAAAATAAATAATTGATATTTGCATGTATTTTCAAACAAAAGTATTTATCATGTTCACTATCAAAACCTTAAATTCAGTCGGGCTACAGGTTCAATGGTATACGTTATACATATTTTCATTTATTTTCAAGGAAATAAACTAATCATATCTAATCTCCGGACTTATCACTGCATTCAGTCATATTTGAATATCATGTTCGGTTACAATATCCGGATCCATTTCCCAACCTAAAAATTGAATAAAAGTTGTTCACACAATATATAATTTTTCATTCTTCATTTTCTTCTACCACAAAAAATCGTCGGTTCGAGTTATGTGATTTTCGACCTTCTGAATATGATACATTTGGCATAAGCTTATTTCTATCTTGGGAAATTTGAAGAAATCAAATTTCCTAAACATATGCCTATGTTCTTTAAGAGGAAGTATAGATGAACGAAAAACAAGTTGAAAATTTTCACAAGTTTTTGATATTGCAAGAGTGGGACATTTGTATTTGTTTGATAACGGGGTTAGGTTCTCAAGCGAAAATCAAAGAATAACATCAATAGTTCAGGGAAATCGGAAACCCATTTTAAAGATGTTTTCAATTATCGAATGGGATAGGCTGTAACTTGTTATCATTCTACTGTTAACCATGAGTGAAAATTAGAAAAGAATCGTTGTTGTGAGACAGGGATGCTGTATACACCACGTATTTTTCATTCTTTCCAAAGGGACGTTTATAAACGGGATAGCAAGAACTTATTTATCTTCTCGTTAACACCTGGTTGAGATAACAAAGAATATGATATCAAGTAAGCGTACATTAGCTACACACCAATGTGCTAAATAATCATCTATGACAGTATTTACCAAAGACTAAGTCTTGTTTAAGAGGCACTTCAGAAGTTCAAAATGCTTAAGTTACTGTCTACAATAAAGAGGTTGATCATTCATAAATCATTCTAGATACGATATCTTAAATTTCGCATACATGTACAAGCGTTTCAAATCTATGATATCTGAATAGTTTTACAGCGAGATTTGCAGCCAACACAAAGCTTTTGTACCCAGGCAAACCTGTTGTGGCGAGCAGATCATTATCTAATTTAATCATGTATACTAAACCATCCCCACACTCCACGTATCGAGAGGTACATAAAGTGGCTATAAACTAAATCCCTGCTTAGCAGCTAGACCAAAGAAACCTATGAAGATGACGGATCACAAGTCCAGTCCACCATAACCTGTCAACAAGGCGAGGAGAATAACTTGTCCGACATGCGTCTATCCTAGACAATCTGTCAACGTCAAGTGGACTAATGTAGCCATTTAATCACATGTCCGCTGTTACAAGCAGAACCACTTGTGCTTTTAGTGATGAACCTTTATCAAGATGGTTGTGAACTAATATCAATTAATATGCGCTGTGAAATGCTTGATGTCTTCGGGGAACCTTGTAATTGATAGTGTCATCATAAACTATCTACTAACCGATCCTTGATATACTGAATTAATGGGAGGATCCTTCTAATTAAGAGCAACGATGGCCATGTTTGATTACGTAACAGCATAATTTTATGAGAATTTTAGTGATATTTTATATGGTTCATGTGTTTGAAGAATTATTAACATCCTCTAGAATTTGCACTTTATCCATGGATGAAAATAAAATGAAAAAAACAACTATACCGAGCGAATCCATAATTTCGAAAAATCACAAATAAAACCAAAAACTTAAGAAAGTTCAAATTTTCCTTCATATCATATGTTATGACCTTAGAATATTCACGGATATACTGTCATTAGTCAAAACCATACCACCATATATATATATATTGTATGTAGGGGAGACCAGGGCAAAGCGCGCCCCCTAACGTATAAGTGCGTCTAGTGGGCACCCCGACATGTACAGAATACAACTTGCACACAATCTCTAATACTTATCCGATAGACTGTTACATGGCACATGTTTTTATAATCTACCATTTCGCCATAAGGACATATTTACGTAAATGTATTTTGACTAAGGGGGCGCGCTTTGCCCTGTAGTTTGGGGCAAAGTGCCCAATCCCCTGGGCGCTTTGCCCCATGTGAAAAACAACACACAATGTAGTAGATATTACACACCTTTTATCAGCTAGTACTAATCAAAAGGTATCATCTTGATAATGCAAGGCAACAATCGAACCAATATAAAGGATAGAATTAACATAAAAGTTGGCAATATATGCAAGGATGCTCAAAATATTTCATAACATGTCATTGATCTACATGTTAAACATTCTTAATGACAAGATATCATTATGGTTGGTATATGTACATTTCTGTTAACTACGTAGTGTTAATAATGTAGGTAATTGACTATCAAAATCAGTAATAAATAAAAGAAAAGAAGAATAGAATTGGTTATATGGACGAATTAAAAAAATCACATCATCTATTTTGTGTCGAATTTGGCAGAACGGCATAAATTACTTATTGTTTAGTTTTGAACAGTAATATACAATGAATTATATGTTCATGAATTTAAAAACAACTGAACAATATGTTTTTGTATCTGTTACGTGTCGTTATTCTTTAACAAAACATCACCCTTTTGGTAAAACGGTATATTTCATTTTTATTGAATACAGCAGCATGTTGATACGAAAATGATAGTTCTCCTTTACATTATTTGTTTAAGAAATGTAAAATAATAACTTTTGCACCAATATGTTATCCAAAAAGATGTTTTTTATAACACACGGGGCAAAGTGCTCCCCCGGCGCGTTTTGCCCCATCAAGGGTAGCATTTGTTATGTACATTAAAGACAATCATTAAAGCAAGTAATTACAAATTTCATTATTCAATGAATTAATGATACCAATTCATGTTACATGTGCACGAGAGTTCAATGTTCCGTTTTGTATGTATATGAAATATTTCAATTTGAGACATATCCGTTCCCTATAGTAAAATCGCGTTTTTTCGAATATTTGAAATTCTGCGTCCACAACTAAGGCATATGATTCCAGCGTTATTCATAACGCTTCATTACGGTTACTTTCATTAGTTGGTAATGACAAATTACTCCATTTGTCGATAGTTTTGAAGAAATAACGCGTGGTCGCTTTGCCCTGGTCTCCCCTATATATACTGGACACAATAAGTTATAAGGGATATTGTCAATGTTAAAATATGTAACATTTTCTCTGGTGTGAATGTAAAAGATATCACATTTGTTATAATTTCGGAATATTTCTTGATTTCTTATTATGTTTTAAAGTATATTGGAATTTAACAACGAAGCCAACGACTTTGCCCCGACCAATACCCAATATTGTAGATAACTTAGAATTTTCTTTGTATATAGCCAATACCTTTGTATACCTATTATAATAGTTTCCCGTTATGAATAATCCTATACTCGTGTAATGATCCCATATACAGTAGAGCACGTATTTTGATACATAAATATGTAAATCTATTGTTGCGTGACACAATAGGCCTAAATCTGCAATGCATATAGGTTAAAGCATACACTAAAAAGGAAAAGGTACGTACATATTAACCATGACGACACGAGCACGATATGAATATTACAATAGGCTAGATGTACACGGTTCATTGAAGACTATAATTGTTAGACTGACTGTAATAACCTTACAATCACAGACTTTGAAAATTGTAAGTTATCCATAATAATACAGTTTCTAGGAAGGAATTTACAATTTCATATGTAATTTTGAGAGTATGGTAAACGTTTGCGTAAATTTCGATGTCATAAACGTTACTTGACCCATTGAGTCGAATGGAAGGGTTTCGTGTTCTTATCTTGCGGCAGGTAACAACTGTATGTCAAGCCATTTTTTTTACTTTGGTTCTTTTTTTGATATCATTTGAACAGATATATATATATATATTTATAAGTATTTAAACTAAATGAAGCAGTAATGAATCATTATAGGGTTTCGTGTTCTTATCCGGAAATGTTTTGATAACAAACAGATGATGAAATTATACCTTTATGATATTGAGTAACAGGCATCAACTGTATGTAAAGCCAGTTTATTTACTTTAATTACCTTCTTTAGATATCATGTGAACAGGGTTATATATGTTAAAGGTCATCAAATTTTCAAGCCGACTTAATTTTCATCTGTGATTTTTGAAACAATTAAAGTTTTCAGATAAGAAATGAAACCCTGGTTCAAGAAGACATGGTAGAATATTGATTTGATTGCATGTTCCATCCCTTCAAGCCAGTAATTCATCAATGGCAACTTTTCCAAGCTTTAGTTTACTGTCATGCTTTATCGGTTCTATAAGAAGTCGTTTAGTGACATATGGCGACACTTTTAGGATGCGTGCACCGTAAAACATGACATGAAACAATGAAAATGACAACGTGTCACAAGCTTGCAGCTTTGCTCTAATAAATATGTTGTAAATGACACTAATGAATATGTTTCAAGCGGAAATACCCTGCATCAATTTTTATGGGTGGTACCTCTTACGAGAAATAATGAACAAAAAATCATTTCAATGTTGCTCTCGCACAAAGTTTAATAATACACGTCGCGATTGCTGAAATATTACCGAAACATTAGCTCACTCACTAACAAATCATTAAGCCGAAAAAAAAGCCCGAAATATCAAATCTTAGTCACTAAAGATCGAATCATATGTTCACTGCACAAGGCATTTTTTTCATCCTCGATTCATACAGAATTTCATTCATGACTGTAAACTTATGCCTCTCCAAACAATGAAGTTAAACGTTTTAGAAAAAAAGAGTTTCCTCATGTTTATTCAAGGTTACATTTAAACTATCCAGTTTCCAATAGTTGGTACTTGTATTCACCCATGATGACAGCCATGTAACCTATAATTAGGTGGTAGAGAAAGATAACATCTTTGTACACCGAACAAGCAGTATTGTTAGTCCGGGGTGGATATACACCGGGTCAGATTACACTGGGATAGCGTAACACCGTACAATCTCTGACATATGCTTTACTGTGATAGAAACTCTATACCATTTATGTCCTGTCAAAACCATTGATGAGTTTTTACGCTACGTTGTCAAATATTAAACTGGATCTGTCGATACTTGGTATAACGTATCTATTTACATCAGATTACCACAAATAAGAATCATGATATCATTAAGATATCGCTTGAACATCACATTAAAGGGGCAGTAGCACGTTTCTAAGGGGAATATAAGGTGATGTCAGGAAAATGAAAATAAATGGTTCCAATTGAAAGACAATGTATTTAAACTAAATGAAGCAGTAATGAATCAAATATATAATGAAAAGTTCAGCCATGCGATTCTCTTTCTTACACAAAATGAATTAAAGGTTTTTACACAAAAATGGCCGCCAATAGAATTTATGTGAATGTTTCTTATTTGTTCTCTGACTATGGGTGATTGCTTTGTGTAATGAGATTTTTGACACTATCAAAATAATACATTAAGCAATAACGTACAATTATGAGCGGAAATTTTAAAATATAAAATGTTCAAAAACGTGCTACTGTCCCTTTTTAGAATTATAAGTGACTAAGACTCACAGTATCGTCGTTGTTAAATGCAGACACCTTTGAACATAACCAATTTTATTTGCAGAATACATTGTGTTTTTGGTAACAAAATGCAACAGAGTAATGATTTTAATACTGAATACTGAATGAATGCAACTATTTTAACAATAGTTCTGAGGTTGTGTTCAACACCAACCGGTTTGTCCACGTAACAATCATACATCTGTGATACATAGTGATACCGTCAAGATATCAAGAATATTGCTTAAGTTATTGCTAAAGTGGAGCATTGAAAATGCTATATTTATCAGTGATCGATAACTGTTTGTCCAATTATTTTATTAAATGATCTATTAGTCATGATATCTTGTACATATGACACATTTTCTATAATCATTAATCACTAATTCATATATCCATATCCGGATCAAAATCATCATCACTACATCAGATCAGCCTGTACTATATAAACACATATCCATCAAGAAATGATCAATATCACAATATGTGTATTTACATGTCGAACATTAATGATCTATTATGTGATACTATAAACACCCGCACTCGCTGTACAGTACATGCTCTAGAGTATTGACACGCCAATGTCAACATTACTACTCAATAGAAAATTACGTCGATTGAAAATAGCACTTTCCCCTGTATTGTCGATCGATTTCCTGAATATTTTTACTGAACAAGAGTTTTGTTTTGTACAATTGCAGTCCGAAACTAAATTATGATTGAAACAAAATGTTTGTTTTATATAATTGAATTTTATTTTTGTCCGATCTGCTCATGGTAGGTCGCAACATATTGCTAAAATACCACGAATACAGTAACACTACTTTTAAAATATTGCAGTTTGAATATGGGTTTACAAATAGTATCGTTATTTCAGATGTGAAAATTCATGGCTGTATTTTATTAATGAACTTAATTGATTTTACAGGACGAATGATGCATATAGGCTTTAGTAGTCGATGGTTAGGGTTGTTTTGTTATCCTCTTCATCGTGTATCCAGTTCATTACTTCTATTTTTATAACTTGTAAGACACGTTTTCAAATATTTCTTTTTCGGACTGTCAACTCCTCTTTACAATAAACTCTAGAGGTTGTAGGTTATGGAAGGGTATCTTGGGTACAGTGGCGAGACGTTCATCACACATTCGAAATTCCACGACGATGAGATTGTTTTCCAAAACATAGAAAGAAATTTAAGGATAAGCTGTGCACTCCACCTTGCTGTTTTAACTCATCTAAAATAGGCTTGTTTCTCTATTGATAGGTTACCAGTTTGAAGTATTAAACTTTTTCAAGTTCTTGATACAGTAACGAAATAGTTGATACATGATGAGTTGATAACATTTAACGTTCCATATATTATTCTATTCGGGATTTTTTAACTTGCAAATATCTGGAGAGACCTGTTCCTGATCATCAAACTAAATATCTCTTTGGAAAAAGATTCTTACTCACAGTACAAAATGTAATTCAATGGTAAGTAAAGGATCGTTTTAATAATTTTTAACAGCAAATTACACTAAGCCACGTGTCTGGTAACAACCCTTGTCAAGCTACCTAACACTGTTACATTTGTTCACATTCACAATGACATGTAGTCCTAATAACCTTGTTAACGATATATAATAATAAAGTTATGGTTAATGGTTCGACATATAAATCAAAGTCCAATTATTCCGTTTCATCATTTTCATTATTATTAATTCATAATGCCCTTTCATGATAATTGTGTAAATGGCTTGTCGTACCTTTGCTGTAAGTCATCTAACCTGATTTGGAGGCCAGGTTTAGAAACCAATTAGCACCTGATCAATCTCCAGGTGAAGGACAGGTAAATCAACAGCTTGTCATACCTGTGTGGCGACATTCTTTCACACAGTGTATCAAGGTGACATAAATCAATATGAACGACTTCAAGACAATGAAATACAGCTTCGCTTGGAACCTAAGTATTGATGCCTGTTGGTATTAATAAACTTTAGGTATTCAATCGTGCTGGTATCGAGTATTGATACCCATTGGTATCCATAAACGTTGGCTATTCAATCCTGCTGGTATCGAGTATTGATACCAGGTGGTATCCATACACTTTAGCTATTAAACCCTCCTTGTGTCGAGTATTAATACCTGGTGGCTATTCGCTCTTGCTGGTATTTAATTGGGTATTGATACCTGATGGTATCCATACATTCTAGCTATTCAATCCTGCTGGTATCGAGTATTGATACCAGGTGGTATCCATACACTTTAGCTATTAAACCCTCCTTGTGTCGAGTATTAATACCTGGTGGCTTGCTGGTATAGAGTATTGATACCTGATGGTGTCCATTGACCCCGGGTTTTGGAACCTTATGGTATCTTTACGATTTAGAATTTTATTTCACGTCTTAAGAATAAGTTAAAACTATTTATATCAACTCTTACAGTAACAAGGGCAAGATAAAAGAGACGGCCTACATGCAGAAAAACTATAGCCATATTTTATATATTGTGAGACATTTACGATAAGAGTATTTGCATTATATATATTACCAAATATCGTGGTATCAGATTCAGCAGGAAACAATGCAACAAACAAAAAGAAAGTGTTTTATATTCAATATGAAAGTTAGGTTATGGTAAAAACCTGTTGACCTCGATAATCATGTTAGTATTATTTATTTAAAAGAAACCCTGTTTGTCTCTTTGCGTCTCCAGAGCTATGTTGGTATCATTGAATCTGGATCATTAAGATTGATTCCTTAATAACTCTAAGTTGGAAACGACAAAACGTCACTTATGTCTTTATTATACTGTCTTTTTTTCACCATACGTGTACAAATCGCCTAATGTTAATTTCATATGTTACATATGCTAGTGTCACATTCCTTGCAATATTCCATGCGCATTGAATCATGTATTCTTTTCTTGTAGAAAAGTATTGTATAGCCACTTTATCATTCGAATTTCTATTAAAGAGAAGTATAATATTCTTTTACGCACATGGTCTATTTTAAAGATTAATAGTAATCATCATTTATAACCTAACGTTTCACATCCAAGTAAACAGCAAAATTTGACAGACTTACTGAAAAGTATATGTTTATCTATATAGCAGATTTCATGAATTATCTATTGCAACTCGAGAAGCTTCTTGCGCAGGAAAACCCTACCCTAGAAACATTTTAACTGAGAGAATAACAAAATTAGACAAAACGCTCACACACACCGAATTTAACTTTCCATGGTAAACTATTCTTCTTATTTAGCTAATTTTAAAGCATATATAATTAAATAGATTATGTAAATTTAATTCTTACAGCCAATTGACAAACTAATTCTCGTAAGTAATACACGTCATACAAGGGCGGATTGCTCTTGTTTATCTTATACATGCATATAACTCTAGTATCTAAGCATTGAAGCACTTGACCTCGACTTACTGACATTGTCAATATAAGCAACAAGTTCCTAGCAGGTACCTGCCAAACAGGCTTATCTGATATACATTCATATACAGCCCGTGTACAACTCTTTAACAATGTTATGGGCATATCATAATGATAGAAACAGAGATGGTAGTTGGGTAAGAAGGGTAGTTGAGGTGAAGAGGAGAGAAAGGGGGATATAGAAATAGAGAAAAAAGCGTTAGAGCGGAGAAGTAGAGAAACATTAAGATATATATGTAGAAGAAAAAAAGATTTGGGGTTGGGAAAGAAGGGTGTAGAGGAGAGACGGGATAAATGTGAAGGTAGGAAGAAATAGAAAAGCAGATAGATGGAAGGATTGGAAGGGAGGAACAGTAAGAGAGACCATGCACATCACTATTGTAGTGTATGCAAAAGGCGAAGGAAACTAATGGTGTTCACGTAAGATAATGGAACAAAACTCTGAGTGAGGAATAATGGTAGTGAAATAGCATATCCAAACCATCTAATGAATAGGGTTAAGGCCCCGAAAAGGGAACGAAACACATCGGTATAAAGTGAGAACTACGCAACCATTTAAAGAATAAAGTTAAGGAAACAAAACAGATTCGTATATGGAGAGCATAACACAAACATTTAAGGAATGAGAGGAATGGGTAAAAACAACATTGTATAAAGAGAGCATAACACAGTCATTCGACGAATAAGACTAAGGAGGCAAACACATTGGTATAAAGAGAGCAACACATCACAAATGAAAGAATAAGGCTAATGGGAACAAAAAATGTGCACACCATTTACGGAATTGGGTTAAAGGGAGAAAACACACTGGTATAAAGATAACATAACACGAACAATTAGGAATAAATCTAGCAACATATGAGAGAAAAAACTGAACCATAAAGTGGTTTAAATAAATGTTGGAGTAACTTCTACAATTACTCTTTAGTAAAAAGTCGTACGTTCTCGCCTATATTTTGCGTTTAATATAACCTATTTTGTTTCTAATGTGTCCCATTTACTGTGCCATGATAATGACGTCATGATTGTTTATACTAAACTTCTATTCTTCATTATAAGTGATGTACATGTACGACGTAACTTTGTTAAGAGGCCATATCTAATAACACACCATATGTTGTACAGATGTAAAAGACGTTTTCATGTAACATTGTTTCTGTTATCTTCTGACTGTGATAGTTCATTGAACAACGGTTGACACAGTTCACGGTCACTGCACAATGTGAATATATTCAGTTATTTCAGTTTGTTGTGGTGAGTTCATCGATGCGTGAAAATTCAAGCGAAGACAGTGTACTTTCACTGATCTAGTGAATGAACCATGGTGACCAAGACAAGGTCAGCAATAAAAAATGTGATTTTTACTAATGTCGGGCAAAAACTAACCATATGAAACTTATTTTCAAAACCTTTATAACCCAAACCCCCCAACAATATATTTGAGGAAAGGAGGTTTATAAGTAAGACTAAACATCGGATGGTTACGACTGTATCTTCAATACAATGGATTCATGATCATTTCGACAGTTGTGAGTCTTGTCAAGTTTTCATATAGGGATGTGCGCTGTATAGCAAATGAAGGAGTAAACGTTCACTCTGACCAGTATTCACTTTGGAATGTCGTTCAGACAATGGCTTGTGTAAATCAGGTCTAAAACATACAATCTTTGCGCTAGTGTTGTATACTGACACCTGACACTTGGATACAGAACCCAGTTTCTCGTATTTAAACTCGTCTGATGCATCGTCTGATGTCTGTGATGAGTGCACCCAGTTTCACATTCTTCTATTCATAAAAGAGCATGTTGTTTGAAGTATAACAATATATTCAAGACTTGTCTCTCAGATTGGTAATAAAATGAAAATATTTTAGAATTTTTCGTTTAATAAAAAAATCAAATACAACTTTATTTTTAAAGATGGTTAGGCTAACAAGTAGTCTTTTAAACGAAATTTTATATGAATCTTTATCTTATTCTTGTAGATGTGTAGTGTGTTGCCAACGTGTAGTGGCGTATGTACATTAGTGTACGAGAGGGTAACATTGTTACGGCCAACGTTCACTGCTGTCAACATTTATCACATACAAGAAACTGATGTCATCGCATTAGGTAAACACGTCCTGCTAAACACACCTGTCATATAAATTATCTCCTTACAGAATATGCCATGACATGCATCGTGCTTTTTAAAATGCAAATTGTCTTGTTCTTGACTTTCTTATTCGTGGTAAATGTGAACAATTATAAGATTACGCGACACATTAAATGTTGGTAAATAGACTCAATTGTACGATATAATATTTTGGAAACAATTTGTGATAGGGTTTTAAAGCATTATCTAACACTATGACACTTATCCTTTGGGACCAAATTTGGAGCAATTGGGTTCATTAATTATTTTTTACATCATTGATGTTAACTCTTAAGTGTTGATGTTTTCAGTGGATTATTATCTCTGAATTATTTCAATATTCGAGTTTTTCACTCACTGTTACAAAAGTTAATGCTATGAAAGGTAATTATGAATAACTGACAAAGCTTGTAGGAGTCCATAAAATCAAAATGATATAAATATCATAACGTACAACAGGTAAACGTTAAACAAGGGTAGACTTCTTTTGATATCACTAATTACAATCTCATGATACATACATATTTAATAGTGACAACTGAACGTAATAAACCAATATAAAACATCAAATCACATCCCGTTTCTATTCGTACTTGTTACCTACATGTACGTGGGTTGACATTCCTTAACAAGAGTTTGCTTAAGAAGATTGATTCTTTTGTATGAAGAGACCCGTTAACTCTTACCTCCAACATTCCAGCTGAAATCATACTGGAAACATTCGACATGAGGTCCTTCAATACATCTAGCGTATCTCCACAATCCGAAAGATCGGGTGCTGTCAACAGTGTTTTCCAGTGTCTCGGATGCCCAATAGGGGGCCGCAAAAGACAGAATCTGAAGAGCTTCGGCAGCTAAAAGAGCTATACAGGCTAGAAACGGTATAGCCGCGGCACCGAACACACTCGCCATGGCCTCGGGAGAGCTAGCACCAGAAACAATGGATGACAGAAGGGTTATACAGTACAATCCAAGTGTCGTCTGCGAAAAGGCTCTTCTTCTGAACTTGTCGTCTGCCTTGGGCTTAGGCTCACAAAAATCATTGACAATAACGCAGGATGGGACGCATGTAGTTTATGGAAAGTCACGTGGTGTAAAACTCGACGAGCAAGTTTCTGAAAAGGTCGGCCCTGCCGCGGAGAGAATATATTAATAGCAATCCATTCAATCGTGTGTTGGGTGGCAAATAATTGAGTCGTGCGGGTTGTGGAGGAGGAAACTTGTGTTGTGAAACTTTGTTGTTCAGAGGAAATAAAATGGTGTTTTACACTGTCGGGTTTCCGGCGAAGATGTTAAGTTCCTGTTCCATATCGGATCAATAACATAATCACACCTTAATACATGTTAGGTACAGCTTCAGGTAGATGTTAATTTGGAAATATAGGGTTATCATCTTTTAAGCTTGCGGTCATTGGCACTGGCTGACAAGCTGATTAAAGTGACAGTGACAAAGATGGAACTTGACTTTTCTGAACTTGCTTTGCTTAGGTGTAATAGGATTTATCGAAGATATTAGACAGGTAACATACCGATTTATCAAATCATTTCTTTGTATCATTCCAGCAAGTTGAAAAAATGTCAATAAGTTATATTAAAAGGGATTTGCAATGTTCAATTAATATTTCCTGTCATAATTAGATCTGTTATTTATTAAATGCATTATATAACAACGTAATTCAATTAGACATATTAACAACAGCCAGTGGCATTCTTCCATCAAACGGACGAGTGAGTGATTTGGAGTAACGCACCTTAAGCAATATTTCAGCCATTTAGCATATTACCATATTTCACTTCGTGCTCGACATTATCCAAAAGTTTTGATGATTTGAACTGTGTTTGAGAAGTTCAGGTTTGGAAAAAACTTATTCCGCGTGGTCTCAGGTGTAAAAAGAGTATTTACTTTAAAAAGAGAAAGATATATTTGAGCTGCAAAGGTAATCGTCTTTATTAAGAGTCTTATCTCCTTTCTTGACTTTGTCCGTATTATCTAAATGTCACTTCTAAATGACAAAGGCGCTTTCGGAAGGCTTTATTGGACTGCATTTTAAGTAGGCCTACATTAATTTAAATGTTGTTTAAATAATTTTAGTATGCAAAAAGAACAACAGACTTTTCTTGGGTTCCTAGAGATATATATTTACAGATGCTTAATTTTCGTTGATTTCGCTTCCACCATGAATATATTCCTTGCAGATATAATTTGCGAAAAGAAATGCCATATCGAAACATGAGTGAATTGTTACTGAATAATTCTAACTAATTTAAATGACATTTAGTTGTCTTGCTTAAGCCTTGATTCATACCATAATACTCCCCATAAAAAAAAACTACAAATGCGTTTACTATTGTTTTGGCTTATACATATAAGAGAATTTATGGTAGTCATGGCACTGAACTTTGTTATTAAAGGTGAACATGTCAAAAGAATTCCCAGTTGAAGTTATTATTATTTTAAGCCAATTTCTGATTTCAATATTTAATCAGAAGGTGAATTCAACTCTTTATCAAGTGACCTTGAACAATCAATGATCACTCTTCATCCGCTTGGGCAATATTTGAGCCATTAGCGGCGGGAAGACTTATTTGGAATAAAAATGATTGAAACTGTTAAGTTTAAAAAAGATTTTTGCAATACCATTCCCATCTTCACAACGTCACGGGCGAAACGAAAAGTTTCTAAACTTTCCCAAACGAGGAGTTGCTCGATACGTTTTGCCTTGCCGTGGGAAGATGTACCATACCATACATAACCTTGCTGTGACCTTGACCTTTGATGGATTGTAGTGGAAACCTTGTATTAATTTTGTACTTCTCCAAAGGCACAACAACTTTTTAAGTTATCCTGTTTACTTGAGTTTCTTGGGGATTTTAAAACTCGTGACCTTGACCTTTGACCTTAGTGAGTGAGTTATTGTTTAGCGCTGCTTGGCCAGTGTTGCACCCATTAGTCTACCTTTGACATATCAAATTAATTCATCCATAGGAATCAGCAGTATGATGGACATACATATATGTTCTGTAAAGCTTGAACATGCATGGATGCGGTGGAAACTACGCAAAAGCTGATAACAGTCTTAACCTCAGTCAGGGCTGTTAATAAAACAACTAAGTCAATGTTTACAAAAAAACCTTTTATTCAACAAGCTCAGAACTTTCTCCAAGCAACATGAAGAAATACCATTTGACTAGCTTAATGACTATTTCTATGTGAGACAGTTTGAATGTGTTTCCTTGAAAGGTTCTTGAATCAGAGTCTATGGCCACCTTATCAATACTAAAAAAAATACTAAATCTTCGTAATAACTTGTTACACTGGGTATCTGGTAATCATATAAGCAAACTATTTTCTTTAGGGTTTGCTTCATACATGTAGAAAAAAGAAAAATCAAATATCTTCAACAAACTTTTCCCTTGATGATCATAGGTTAAAAATATCTAACCCAAAACCAAAATAATTTACCCCCCCCCATCTGTAATCACTTTCAAATCATGAAATAGACAACTCTGATCAATAATCATATCTCACTCTACATGCAAATCTCATTTCTACTTCTTTATGATAAATGCTAAATTAACTACTCCTAAACCATTCTTGGTGGCAAATTTACCTATTAACAATAGTATCTGGAATCATGTGCGGATATAGGATGGGTGGGCTCCACTCAAGGGGTGTCACATACAGTGTCTGAAATAACCACTATCCCGTTAGCCTGATGCTAGTTAAAAGTTGGGCTAGTAAAAAAAAATTAATATTAGCTTGGCTGGCTAGTGTAAATTGTCAAGACATCTTGAGCCAATAGTGTTTGATTTTGTTTCAATGAATGTCAGACAACATTTGTAAGTTTTGTCATCATTGAGCTAGTAGATTTTCTTTTTGGCTAGTAACTTTGTAAACATGCTAGCCCGGTTTGCTAGTGATCTTGAAAAAAATTTCAAACACTGGTCACAAATACAACTTTTACATGATGACTTTTGATAGAAATATGTTATATGGGCAATGACTTGATTGAGAAAATAAGAGCTGGATAATGTTTTTTAAACTTTCAATATTACCTGTATTGGAAGCTCTGTTGGATGTGCACACCACCACAGCCCTTCTTAATCCGCCAATGAGAAATTACCTTATAATAAAGCACTACGTATCTAAAAGAATTAAGTATAATAGTTCGCATCAAAACTGTACCTTATTGTAAAAATGCAAGATGGTTGAGGCTGCCCTATTGGTTGATTAAATTAATAATATATCTTATCTATTGGGGGAGATTTGTGGATTTTCAACTTCTTTTTTTGTTTGATAGACACTGTTATCAAGCAAATGATGACCAATCTATAATATGGACTCTTGGAAGTAGGCAAAGAGATTGTTACCATCAAACTTGTATCTGAAAAAATATCACTTTAAAAAATGTTTAGGGTTTGAGATTCAACATAAGTATTATCAAGACTAAAACATAATATCAATGTCTCATATTCATTTCATTGACAAAATGATTTACAATGTCATTCGCATTTGCCCTAATGAGGAAAACAAAATAATACTGTATATAAGAATAATAACATTGCAACAAACAGAATTGAAGGCTATAGTGTTTCGATTGAAAACATCAATGAGTACAATAATTGTACTCATAACTTTACCCAAATACTTTTTTAAATGATAACATCACAAATGTTTATATTTGCACAGACATTAACTAGAAACATTGAAACCCAAATTTTTAAAATTTAAAAATATTCAAAGATATGAAGTTAAACATTTATAAATTTAAAGTTTTATAATCATAGGTAAATGAAAACTTCAAATTAATGGACTTTCGAAAACCTTATTTACATGTGTCCTAAATGTTAAAACTGAATTTCAAAAAAGAAACAAATAACACTATTTTGAAATATATTTTGAAAACTTTCCTTTAAAAATCTTAATAAACATAGAGTGCAGGAAGAAAGAAGTAAAATTCCCACATGGATGGCGTTTTGATAGAGATTTTATGTCTGCTTCCAATGATTCTGTAATTCCTATTGAACAGTATTTTCAAGCCACTAGTGGCTGAATAATTTCACAAGTAATGGAATGAAAACAAACAAAGCAATAAAGATTGAATCATATCAAATTAGAGAAAATTCATTCAGATGTTAACACATTTCAATTAAACAAATAAGAAAGGTCCATTTAATTCAAAGGAACAATGTATATATAAAATATATAAACTATAATATCCCATTTTTACAAATGACTTTGTACATCTGTTAGTCAAGATATACATAGCAAAATATTCATAACAAAATCTGTCTGTACATCACTGTAAATGTTTTTTACTTGCAAAAAAATTTCATTTGAAATGTATATTTTACAACATACTCAAAATACTTCAAAGTGGGTGTAAAAAGGCATTGGATTAGAAGATATTTACATTTCTATGCCTGACTTTTAATTTTGTTCTTTGGTAGGGCCTGCATCTAGGCAGTTGGAAGTCAAATAAGGACAATATTTATGAATAACATCTTTATAACAAGATATCAAGAAAAGTTTTGTTATAGTTACAAAAACCTGTATATATATTTTCTCCAATTCCATTTCATGGATCACTTGGAAATGTCATTCACACTGCTTTAACTTTAATTAAAGAAGTTGTATATCCCTAAAATTCATCTTCCTTCATCACCTCAGCTTCCATAATACCCATCAGCGAAGTCGAGTTGTTATCAAAATACTTGTTTATCACAGGCGATTTATATATTAGCCTTGGAATTATAAATACTCTGATGGTGCATAGTGCAAATCTGGAAGACAATGAACATGGGAGAGTGTGGATCACACAGATTGTGTCTGCAGCATAAGGATGATTCGAGTCATCACCTCAGATACATGTTGCTCCTGCAGGTTGATCTTCAAGACAATGAGTATTGGAGTGAGCTTTTAGGCGTCTTCTGCATGAGAATGATCCTGCCCATCAGCTCTGAGATGCAGGTGGTTCCTGCAGATCCTCAAAGATTTATCATAATGATGGCATCTGCTGCATAAGAATGATTCCAACCATTAAATGACAGACCTGTTCCTGGAGATCTTCAAGGATTGATCAGGAAGATGGAGCCGTCAGCATGAGAATGATTCCTGCCATGAGCTGACAGATGCAGGCGGTTCCTGCCAGGACTGCGGACCAGGAGATCTGGGGGTGCATTGTGGGACTGGACTCGTCCAATTTGGCATAGAACACAATGAGGCTTGATGATATGGAGAATACTGGAAGGTAATTCAAACATGCATGAGTCAGTGAGTAGTAGCGCTAAAAATCAGAGCAATTTGTGATTTATAAATTGAATAGAATATATGGTAAAGTAGTTGAGTAACCTGTGATGTGAAAATGTGATTAAAACACAGATAATAGAGTAATTTAGTCTCCCATTCTTCAAACAAATCAGTATCAATCAGATGCTTGTTGGATATTCTAACATATCTTGAGATCAGCTGAAAGAACGATTAAGTCAATACCACCAAAATTGCTAACTTGAACCTATTCAATACTACTTTTCTCAATATTTGGCAAAAACACCTTTATGCTTTGACTTTGAATACTGATACTTAGAAATAGAACAAATATAAGTTTTAGATATGCGTACCTTATATAAACACAGAGACTTACCTGACACAAGACATACTCCTGATATGAGCCACATGCGCTTGCTCTTGGTGAGTTGTTGGGGCAGACATCGGTCTAGTCGTGTGGAGAGCAGGAGGAGCATGGAGAGAGACAGCGCCGTCCAGCCCAGCAGACTCAGGGCTTGGAGCACATGGTACCACACTGGGCAATAAGATAATAATCAAATATTAGTACATTTCAAGTTTTAAAACTTTACAATAAAAAAGAAGAGACTGAAAATTTTCCTATTTCGATTTTTATTCTTGCCTGTATTCCTTTTTTGAAGATGAGCCTAAAGTCATTTAGTGATAACTCTACAAATGTAGCCTGCTGATTTCATTGACAGATCAGATTTAAAATAGTTTCTGAGTAAATAAGTAAATACTACAATGAAAATCTTTGTATCCTAGACTCCATCTAATTTTTTGGGGGTTGTTTGGAAATTATAATGTTTTACTATTAAAATGTTGATGCAGGACTAAATATAGTTTTATGACTGAGTCAGTCTTACTAAAGTACTTATAAATGAATGGTTTATGTATGATTTAGCAATTTTCCAAACAGTTTGGGGAAAGGCAATTCCAAAAGTTGTTGTATTACACCTAGTCCAATCAAACTCTAACCCTTATTTGATTATAACCAAAGGGTAACCAGCGCATTGACAGTTCGTGAATATTGTCTATCAGATGCAGTTAATTGTCAATGTGTCTGCAGCTGTAATGATCCTTTATTACCCATACGGCTGAAAATAAGTGGTGACATATTTTCGATATGAACACTAGTGCCCATATCCCTTTTGCCTAGCAACGATTGTATTAGCGCGAGTTCCCGTATTTTTTCGCCTGTGACGTCATAACACCATTGTTCGTGACGTCACTGTTGCCGGCCGTCGCAAGGGAAGCAGCCTGTTTCTTGGATATTTCTAAGATGGTAAACTCATACTAAACTGAATAGAATCGGTAATAAAAAAATTATTAGTCACGGAAGTCACTTGTCATATGACTTTTACGAAACTCGTGCAAATTTATGTATAACCCTCGCTCTCGCTCGGGTAATACAAAACTCCACACTCGTTTCATAAAAGTCATATGACACACTTCCTCGGTTAATAATCTCTATATATGGTTCCCTTTAAAACCTGAGTAAAGCAAACATACCTGGTTCCTCAGAGTAAAATGCAGGAATGATTTGACATCGTAAATAATCACAGAACTGCACCCACCACAGTCCATAGAAGCTATGGGGAGGCAACTCAAACCATTCATGCGTGACTGCGGCAAAAGTGTAGAGGATGTTTGCAGGGATGACAAGATACAGAGCTCGCTTTTCAGGAGACATCTTCTCATGTTACCATGACGACTCGCATAACTGGAATAAAAGAATGTATCATGAATTCTGCTGTGAAGATGGAAATGTGATTGTTATCTATTGACACTTAATTGAGTGACTGCTAGTATCCTTCATTTCATATCATTTTATTTGCTTTGATATTTGCAAAATTAGATGTAAGTGTGCATTTAAACTGTTGTACTTTACAGCTTGCTTAATCTTAATCTAAAAGTCAAGTCCAGATGGAACGGTTTGTAACTATGTGGTTTGTATCCATGTTTGGGATGAAAATTTGTACAGTCTTCCTTGATTTTTATGGCAAGAAATTAGTGGCGAAAATAATTTAAATGCAACTTCAGATGTTTTATTTAAAAAATAAGACATTGTCAATTGTCACGGTCACTTATTTGTTTAAATTTCTAAAATAAACAGTTGAAATATTTTGGGAGGATTTTTACGTTTCAAGTATATAATTTAATTGAGTTGATATTTTTTGGAATGCCACACATGATAAAACCCGTCTAATTTTCTCTAAACGTGATAAGCAGATAGTTGCATTTCTTTACGTCATAGACCATCTTGATATACTTTGAAATAAAAGAATCATAGTGCTTCAAGTAGGTTTATTTGCCAAACTATCATTCATTGATAAATTAATCAAATAAACCACTAACGACAGGTTAACCTTTTTAAAACTCGTTGTTGACATGTTTCCCAGAGTTACCTTTCTTGATTGCAAGGGAGGTTACTCTTACTGTATGTCGTAACGAAAGGACCGGTAAAAACAAATTGTAATCATGATATGTTTCTCTGCGAAATTTTTGTTTGATTTTACTCTACGAAAGGTGATACTAATATTCACCTGCATATTAATGATTGAATAAAAAATCCATTTAAAAAAAAAGTTTTAGATATGCATATTGTCAGTAAATCAGTATACAATGTATGGTGAATTGGAAAGGTAATTTTATAGATATACAACTTAAGGTGGTATCATTGATATAAACGTGGTCAATTTATCATTCAGTATTTGAAATGGCCATAAAAATTCCGCAATAGAATTCAATGAACGAATAGATATGTCTAGCGGCATTAGTTTTAAAGGGGCAGTAGCACGTTTTTTGATAATTTTATATTTAAAATATTTCACTGATAATTGTAAGTTAAAGGGGCAGTAGCACGTTTTTAGGGGGGACATAAGGTGATGTCAGGAGAATGAAAATACATGATTCCAAATGAAAGACAATGTATTCAAACTAAATTGAGCAGTAATAATTCAAATATATAACATAAAGTTTAGCCATGCGATTAATTTTTCTTACACAAAATGAATTAAAGGTGTTCACAAAAAATGGTCGCCAATGGATTTTTATGTGAATCGTCATACTTTGTCCTCTGACCATGGATGAATGGCTTGTGTAATAAGATTGTTGACAGATTGTGATTATCCTCTTCGGCTCATAATGTAGACTTGCCGCTTTACTATCAAACAAAAGCAATGTAATGAATTGTTTTCTTTTTTCTTGAAACCCCAATAGATAATTTTCTGAAGTTTGATAAATATTCCCAACAATCACCAAAACTGTTTTCATGCTTGAGAAAACGAAACGTCTCGACATTTTCAACGGAAGAAAAAATTCCAACATGCTTCTGTCAGAGAAAGGCGATTATGAATTCTTATTATAAATAGAGAATCTCACCCAAGTGTCTTCTGATATCAAATATATCAACACAAGTTGATAAAAGTAACAAATATCCGAGGCTTGCCGAGGATATTTTACTTTTATCAACGAGTGTTGATATATTTGATATCAGAAGACACGAGGGTGAGATTCTTATTTATCATCCAAAATAATTTTTCATCACATAAGCATGAAACATTTACATTTCATTCATTGTTCAAAATCTACTGTCAAAGCGATATCTCCTAGGATTGATTTTACACAAGCGATATCTCCTGTGAAACACAGTTTTGGATGATAAACACAAATGTTATTAAAATACACACAGATAAGTATCAATGTATAAAACGTTTAATTTAATGTCTGAACAAATTAACTTGGGTTTCTAAAAAAAGTATATTTAAAATGTTTTGGAACTGAATAGGTAATTGAAGTTAAACATATATGGCAGGTTCTATAGAAACATGTTCGATTGATAAACGATTTTATGAAGAGAAATATACTTAATGCCCTTCGTGCCTTTGGCACATTAATCCGCAATATCGCCTCTGATGTTTGTCATGAGATCATCTCTCGATTTCTGCCGATGGTCAACTTCAACTCCTTCAACTTTCTTTCCATAGACATCTCGGTCTTCCACTCCTTCTGTTTCCTGCTGGTGTCCAGTGTAGTGTTACGCTTGGTATTGCAGCTTCTGCTGACGTGACTCTATCTCCTCCGCTTTCTCTCTTCAGATATTGGGTTTCTTGGTGTAGGTCTTCATCGGTTTGTCTTTGGCCAGATTAATCTGAGCCGTCTTGTTTGGAAGGCATCTAGTTTGTTGCAGATGATACGAGGGACTTACGAATAGGCTGCAACGCAGAGGAGAATTAGAAGGATGTTGCTTTTGAATATCCACAGTTTGGTTGATATGTTGTTCTTTTTTATTTTCAGGTTCTCAGTGCTGTAACCGCTCTTCTGGCTCTTGCATATATGGTTTTGCAATCGTTCTCAAATGAATATAACGTTTAGTCTTTATATCTTATCTCTGCCTGCCATTTATACATGAAAAGTCAAAAAAATATTTGTTATTCTATACTTATCCAAAAAATCTTCAATCGCAAAACTTCTTCATAAACAATGGCATTTACAAAAACTGCACCTTTTTTGTATAATATCGCTTTGTTGAATAGCAGTTATGTGTTTTCCAGATTGCTTAACGGTTAACTTGATATTCTGATAAACCCATTTGATAATGTTGGAATACAATTCTTAATGTATTTTGAACACCCAGACGAGGTGTAACATTGATGAGGTAATTCATTCATGTAGTGGTGTTGACAATAATTATTTTACTTGTTCATTTCAAATTGTGTGCATAGATAGTTTTTCTTAAATCATGTTTACTGATCTCAAAATCATATTTGGTTTAGCATGATTACATTCTATTCATTTTATCCGGCTTACTATTCCGTATTAAACCGAAACATGGTTTTTAATATCAGAACCTTATTCTTCTTTAAAACTCACCAAGAACCGAAGGAGAACTACAGTAGCAAGAAGACCATAAAGGTTGGAGGCCGTATAAACATTACTTTGATACAGGCATCTACTATATCAATGATCTATTTGATGATAATGGAAAATTTCTTAACCTTTCTGCCCTTCAAATCAAATACGGTATTAAAGCAAACTTTCATGAATTTCATGGTGTTATCAATCCGATTGAATCTTACGCCAAACGGAAATGTATTAAACAACAATCTAAACTTCAAACACCAATTCTGCCTTATTTCAAAGAAATACTGTAGCTCTGTAACTCTTCACACCACTATCTCGTCTGGATAACGAGACTAAAAAAACCATGAATTCTTTATATGTATTCAGAAAAGCTATCATGTATTGCTTTGAAATTCATTAATTAATATAGTTGGCTTTTCCGGTCATATTAGTCGGTTGATGATCGAAATACCTCGTATATTGCATGATGACGTTTCTTTGGCTCATGTTAATCTCCACAAATAGTCAATTCTCTTAGGTAAGTATATAATTTACACCCCATACAGATGTACTGCTATTGCGTCATAGAGACATAAACCTACAGTACTTATACAGCACCAAGCCAAGCCAGAAATGTGTTTCGGCCAATTGCTACTGCTTTTATCATTGTATAAAATCTCACGTCACATTGTTTTCCTATCCATCTGCCAGTTGTTTTAGCCAGCGACGTAATTCATTTCAGCAAATATTATGCCATGTCGATTCAAAACCACAAGCGCTAATCAAGGACAAAGTGTGATTGAACAATAAAAATGTTATTTCTGACAGTTAACATAGAAAATCGTTTCCAAACAGGATCAACATATTTGTTTCAAACGTAAAGTTCCTGAATGAACAAAGGATTAAGAATTATTTCAGTAATTATCTATGAACTTTTATAATAATTTTTTTTATATAATTAATACAAACCTAATTTTATTGTTTTCCTAAAAGCTAAAGAAACACATAATTTTGAATGACTGTTATGAAGATTTTCAATAAGCCTTATAACAGCACTTCAGATGCCATTCAGATAGAGAACCATTGTACCATTGTTATATTTTGGATCATGCTATATGTAAACATTCTTGTACCATGTGGGATTCCAACAAATACCCTAGAGTCAGGTAACACCTCCAGCAATGACCACACCAGCAGTTACCAACTCATCTGTACTGAGGGTGTGGGTTCACTACTGAAGGTACAGAACGACCTTCTCAGGAGTCCTGACAAGGATGGAGCAGCCATATTGGTTCTTACTTACTTACATACTTACTTGATTTGGGGGCCCCATTTGGTACGATAGATCACCGGATTCGTTATTAACACTTGAGCACAGGATTGGAATATGTATTATGGCTCTAAAGTGATTAAGGAACCACATTATTTAGATGTACCAGTCCTATTCACAGGCCACCGCCCCTCTCCTCGGAGCGCACCACAAAGATCTGTACTTGGACCACAACTCTTCATCATTTGCTCATCTCATTTAGGCGACATTGCAAATCTTCACCAGTATGAAGATTCATTCATTCATTCATTCATTCATTCATTCATATATCATAAATCTTCTAACTCAGTGACAAATCGTCAATAACTTTACCCCCTACTACTACTACTGCTGCTTCTACTACTACTACTACTACTACTACTACTACTACTACTACTACTACTACTACTACTACTACTACTACTACTACTACTGCTACTGCTACTACTACTACTACTACTACTACTACTACTACTACTACTACTACTACTACTTCTACTGCTGCTACTACTACTACTACTACTACTACTACTACTACTACTACTGCTGCTCCTACTACTACTACTACTACTGCTACTACTACTTCTGCTGTTGCTACTACTACTACTACTTCTGCTGCTACTACTGCTACTACTACTACTTCTGCTGCTGCTGCTACTACTACTACTACTACTACTGCTTCTGCTACTGCTACTACTACTACTACTTCTGCTGCTACTACTACTACTACTACTACTACTACTACTTCTTCTACTACTACTTCTGCTGTTGCTACTACTACTTCTACTTCTGCTGCTACTACTACTACTTCTGCTGCTGCTGCTACTACTACTACTACTACTACTACTACAACTACTTCTGCTACTGCTACAACTACTACTACTACTACTACTTCTGCTGCTACTACTACTACTACTACTACTTCTTCTACTTCTACTACTTCTACAAGAACAACAACAACAACTACTACTACTTCTATACTATTACTACTACTACTAGTATGCTACTACTAATTACTACTACTACTACATTGGTACTACTACTACTACTACTACCACTACTACTTTTACTACTACGTTTGATACTGTAGACTTATATTCAGTCTCTGAGAAAAATCTCAAAAAACTATTATTTTATGAGGTAGAGGAAAGGAGCTTCAGAATTCAAAATTTTATTAGCTACAGTTTAAATGTGAGACTAACAGGTAGCTGTTGTGTTTCTGTTTCTACAAGATAACCTCATCCTCGGCTCCATTCAAGACTTTTGTCTTTGTTACATTTCTACAATATCCAATGTAATTAATGGTTCCAAACTCATGTCGTGGACAGCAAGTCCGGGTTGTATTTATAAGGTAATTCCAGGGGTTGGAAATGTATAATTTCATCTACTATTGCAGATGACGAAATAAAAATATAATTTACGACAATGTTACATAAGATGACAAAAATTGACATGCAGTTCAGTTAGCAATAACCTTGTTCGAAGTTCAAGTTCAATTAAACAGGGCAACCCATCTTAAAAAAACAAACATTTTCTGACGTAAATGCTGTTTGTGTAGGCGTGCTCTCATTTCCTTCCTTAATAAATAAAGATTCTTGAATTAAAAGTTTATATAAGAAATTTGTATCAACGATTAACACCGATCGTGGCCTTGGCTAATTCTCGTCGCAATCTGGTGGAAAGTCACAATTCTTTGTTGTCTGAAGTAGCGGTTTTGTTTTCATCGAGAAAATATAAACAACTTTCTAACAACTTCATGCACTATATCAAATATGTATTTTTCAGCAATAGATCGCGAAATTTTTTGAGAAATGAGTTTATAACTATCTGGAGTAACACTAGAATTTCAATTACTTAAGGACATGTATATAAGTTTTATGGTATTATTCAATATCGTATTCTATGTAAAAGGTCTGGATGAATGGCAAATCTGAAGCGTTCTTATAATCAATAATAAGTTAGGTCTTATGATACATCTTAAAAATCATCAGCTCATCAGGCATCATATCAAGTTTGCTTTATACAGGCCAGATGAGCTAAAAATGAAACTGATTACCTATTGCAAGAAAACTTATAAAAAAATTACAAAACAAATGGAACGATTTCGGAATAAATGTCCTTACCCAAATGATTTATTATTATTCAACACTTTCTAGATCGCCAATATCAGACAGTGAAAGAAGTCCACACTAAAATATCCAAGGAGAAATAAATTTGCCATAGACTGTCATCTAATGGAGAAAAATAGGTTTTTAAGATTGTGATCCCTGTGACCCTATTTGGGGTCATGGGGTCACGAAACCTACAGTTTAGAATCCCAATTGGCCAAGGAGTCTACATGCATTCTTTCAGCTCAATAGACCTTTAGGAGCTAAAGATGATGATGAAAATAGGTTTTTAAGGTTGTGACCCCTGTGACTCTATTTGGGGTCATGGGGTCACGAAATCTACAATTTAGAATCCCCATTGGATCGTTTTTAACTCTCTAGTCCTTTTAGAACTGGAGAAGAAGATGAAAATAGGTTTTTAAGGTTGTGACCCCTGTGACCCATTGTCCAAGGAGTCTGCACATATACTTTTTAACTCTCTAGTCCTTCTGGAACTGGAGAAGAAGATGAAAATAGGGTTTTAAAGTTGTGACCCTGTGACACAATTTTAATCCTCACTAGTCAAGGAGTCTGTACACCAAGTTTAGGCTTTCTAGGCCTTATGCTTCGAGAGAAGAAGATGAAAATAGGTTTTTAGGGCGCGGCCCCTGTGGCCCCTGTGGCCCAGGGCCACCAAAGCTACAATTTGTAATCCTCACTAGTCAAGGAGTCTGTACACCAAGTTTAAGCTTTCTAGGCCTTATGCCCAGGGCCACCAAAGCTACAATTTGTAATCCTCACTAGTCAAGAAGTCGTACACCAAGTTTAAGCTTTCTAGGCCTTATGCTTCGAGAGAAGAAGATGAAAATAGGTTTTTAGGGCGTGGCCCCTGTGGCCCTTATTAGGGGCCACAGGGCCACCAAAGCTACAATTTTTAATCCTCACTAGTCAAGGAGTCTGTACACCAAGTTTAAGCTTTCTATACCTTATGGTTCTGAAGAAGAAGTCGAAATTCCACAAAGTTTACGGACGGACGGACGGACGGACGGACGGACGCCGGACACCATGCCATGCCATAAGCCCATCGGGCCTTACAGGCAAGATGAGCTAAAATGAAAAAGAAAGAAGGAATGACAATTGAATAACAGATCCCCAAATCAAATATTAGTATGCTATGAAAGTTTTTGCGTTGCAGTTTGAAACAGACTTCATTTGTTATTCATATCTAAATATCAATATAGGTAAAGTACATATGTCAGAGTCCGTGAATATATATATACACATACATATGTATATATTTGCTTATAAAAGTCATGCATTATTCAGTTTCTTTGATGGTGTAATCTGAAAACAATATAGGCAATTTGATTAGTTGGTGTAATTTCATTCAGTAGAAAGATCAGATTCAATTAATTGGAACATCTGCTTGGAAAAGAGGAAATGAATTGTTAACTGCACTGTTACTAGGAACCGCACGGCAGATTGCTATTTCAGAAACCTTTGAATTAATAAGTGTGGCTTCGAGTCCACTTCCGGTTTCTTAACAGTTAGAAACTCTTAGGAAAGTTTTGCGCAAGTTGAAGTAATATGCATAATGTTTCTACAATATCAAAATGATGTGGGATTGTATCATAATACTTTAGTCTTCGTTGGTAAATGAGTCTGTTTATTTTGCATATGTAATTTGGGTAACTTAACTTCTAAATCAACAAAGAGCATTTTTTCCATGATTTATGTCCATTTTGCTTCCCCAGTTGTTGTGACATGTTAATGATTAGAACTTTTCATAATTCGTAAATATATATATGAGTTTAAACTTCAAGTAGTGTAAATGATGTGGGAACCGACATCAAGATAAGATAACATCATATCAGATTGACATGGCAATCCTTACACAACAATTTGAATAAACCTGCAACATTAAACCACTAAAATGAAGTAATGATTCTTATACAGAGAGAGAGAGTTTATTTCAGTAAAAGGGCCACAGGCCCATTATACATCAGATTGTACACATATTGTAAACATACATGAGCACCATTATACATATTATATACATCACTATAAATTGGTAGTGGTTACACAGTTTAGAAATCTATTTCTTTGTTTGAATGCCAAATATATGTATTTTGCGAGGGAATTTATGACAAAAGTATTTTGTGATGCAAATAATTGGGCTAGTTTTAATTCTGATGGATATAAATGGTAATATTTAGGAAGAATATCACATCTCAATTTCTGGTAAAAAGGGCATTCTAAACAGAAGTGATACTCATTTTCGATATGAGATACAATACAAAGCGGGCAAAGACGATCCTCCCTTTTAAGACCTAAATATCTACCATATTCAATCATCAATTTATGATTTGAACATCGAAATCTACTGAGTAAAATGCGGAACTGTCTTACGTTAACACTAGTGATATAAGTTGCAAAATCTACACTTGATTTAATCCTACGATAAAAATCTAATTTTGAGACAAGACTTATATTAGAAGACCACATCTGGTTATCAATATCAATACACCTTTGCTTGAATAATGCTACGAAACACGATAAATTTCCAATACGTTGATTAGTCCACACATTACCAAAACCATAACTAAACAAAAGAGTTTTCACTTTCAAAGCCCAACAATCTATACCCTTTTCAGCAAGACGAAAATGATAATCATAAACCTTGTTTAATATCATATTTTCAGTTTGAGATAAAAGACGAGCCCAATATTTGACAATTTTGACATATTGATTTACTTTTAATGAATAACGACCAAGTTCAGCACGCGCCGCAATATTCGGCGAATTCCTACCGAGACCCAAAATCTGCTTGCAAAACCTATCATGTACTTTCAAAACAGATGGCGACGGGTGAAAACCCCAGATCTCACTTCCATAAAGTAACAAAGGCAAAACTTTGACATCAAATATGTGAAGCAAAACATTTATTGGTAAACTATAGAAACTTTTAACTGACGATTTGAGAATATTTAATACCTTTACCGCCTGTTCAGCCAGAGTTTTTTGTGTTATATACCACGATCCAGATGAAGAGAAATGAACACCCAAGTATTTATAGGATGGAACAATTTCAATCGATTTACCATTCAAAAGGAAATTTTCATAATGTCTAAGTCTACCAGCCTTTCTGAAAACAATAACTTTACTCTTATCAATATTGATTTTCAATTTCCACCTATCACAATAAGAAACAAGCTTATCGAGCCTCTTTTGTAGACCTATAACTGTGAAATCAAAAAGTGCAATATCATCAGCGAATAATAGTATGAACAACTCGATCAAATCTAGATTAATACCCCTTTGACCATCAGCTGAAAGACTTTCCACAATATCATTGACAAAAAAAGAAAATAGAAAGGGAGACAACTGGCAACCCTGACGAACTCCAGATAAACAACCGAAAAAAGGCGTGTAACCATCCCTCAAAGAGACACAGGCTTTAACATTCTGATACATGTTTTCAAAAGTCTGTAGGTATTACCCTTTACATTTCCAAGCCAAAGTTTTTAAAGGAGACTGCACCTATCAACCGAGTCAAACGCAGCTTTCAAATCGATAAATGCACAATAAAGACGATCTTTATAGAGTGAAAGATATTTACCAATAATAGTGTTAAGGACAAATATATTATCATGAGTTTGGAAACCATGTCTGAACCCAGCTTGTTCATCAACGAAAAAATCTTCCATCTCGGCCCACTTGTTTAACCTGTTATTCATAATTTTACAAAATATTTTACCAGTTACTTCAAGCAGTGTAATAGGTCTATAGTTTTCGGGGCTATCAATTTTACCTTTCTTATGCAAAGGAATTATAACTCCAAATGTCCACTCAGATGGATAGATACCTGTTGATAGGATGCTATTGAATAATGAGTTTAATAAAACAATACAATGGTGAGGTGCATTTTTAAAAAATTCAATCGGAAAGCCACTGAGTCCTGGTGCTTCACCGTTCTGCATATCATGAATAGCATTTATTATTTCTTGGTAAGATATTTCTTTGTCCAAATGTTCATTATCCACAGATGTGTCAATAAGTTCATCACTAATTGAGTCAACAAAGTTTCTGACATACGTATAAAAATGTTCATCTTGTGCTGAAACAAAAGAAATCTGAAACACGTTCTTAAAATGATTCATCCACTCACACGGTGTAATATTATTGTTTACAAATGATGTTTTAGATTTCACAATTTTCAAAAACAATTTACTGTCTTTAGTAACGAGTGCATTTGTCAGTTTGTGTGTACAGTCTGAAAATGACAAGGCACATTTCTCGGCATATAGTCGTTTATATTGTGATACAGACTCCACATATCGTTGTCTATCACATTTACAGTTACTTGCTTGGAATGCACGCAGAAGGCGTCGGGCGGTTTCACGTGCACTTTTACATTCATTGTCATACCATTTGTCTCCCTTTGGAATATTGCTGGATAACAGTATATTGGACCTACAAAAACTGGCACAGGACTGCATGATAGTATTGAATATAGATGAAGCTTCCTGTTATTCCAGTTATTAACAACATCTGCTGGTAAAGCATTCCAGTTATAAAGATATTCTTCTAAACAGTCATTGTTCCAATGGTATTTCGTTTTAGGTGAAAGATTATGTTCAAAACAGTCAAAAGATTCAGTTGGAAATGACAACGAGAATGTTATTGGTAGATGTGTCGACTCCACTGTATCTGACACTCTGAAATCATTGAACAGTTCAAAAGCATTTTCTGAACAAATTACATAATCAACAATACTTTGCCCGTTATTGGCAAAACATGTTATGTCCCCTTTACCTTTATCTTGATATAAGCGACCATTACATATTCTCAGGTCCGACGTTTTACAAAAGTTTAATAGAGCGTAGCCACGCTTGTTGATCACAGTGTCACGTGACGCACGTGGTTCGATGGCGTCGTCAGTAACATAATGTAGGTCGTCATCAATCGGAAGATACCTCGGGTCATCATTGACGATATAATCGGTGCAACTTCCATCACCGGTACGTGCATTAAAGTCTCCTTGAAGTATTATTCGACACTCGGTCTCATCTGTTCTGAATTTTATAATATCATCTTCCAACATAGTTAAAATGGGTTCGTCAGCGTGAGAGCTTGAACTTGCCGGAGAATAATACACAACTCCTATAAACAATGTATAATAATAACCAGGTACCCGCACACGTAACCACATTATGTTGTTGCTTCCAGTTGGGATTGATGGCACATAATCATATAATAATCATATTTAAAGTATCATTTTAAATAGTGTATATCCTTATATCCTTTGTTTACTGATCATCTGGCATAGTTTCAGTAGTTTTTGCTCGTTTGATTTGCAAGTTGTTAAAACTTGCTGAATTCTCAATGGATCCCCGTTTTTCAATTAACTTCATGTTAAGTCGCAAAACCTTTCAGTAGATGTAACAAATATTTGAGGAAGTAGAAGCACAAGAAGTGATCCAAATCGTAGTGAAGTTGTTTGCAAGTGATTATTAAATTTTACAAGATATATTTAAAATCTGGACATTACATTTTGCGCTGACCAAAAGTTTGGGCTCTGAACGAGCATGTGTGAATCAGAATCCTTTCTACGTGAGAGTTGACTGCACAATTTCTACCCTCGTGTGGTCCCTACTGTTACGATAGACGGCTAGGACGAAGAAAGCTCACACGAGAAGACATCAACTACACATTAATATAAGTTTTATCATTCAGACGTGGGGGTAATATTCTAAAATCCCGCGTCTGAATAGTATAACGAATTTATCTTACCGAATGTTTAGTCTAAGCGCATATAATATTAAAATATAAAGAGTAAGGAAAACTACTTAAGCGCTTTGACTATTGTTTGTTCACAGCTACAAACCGTTGATCAAAAGTAACCTTCATGTGTTCGAGAACCATACCTTGTACATTTCAAGACGCCCATTCTGCACGAACTGCACGTGCACGGCGTGAATATCCGGGTGGGGCCTAGCGCGATGCAAGTCTTGACTTGTCATTGATTACCAATCTAACATGTAATGGAATAGTGATAGAAAAGAAAATGAATGGATATTTATTTTTTAATGAGTGAATGAATTTTTAACTTTCCAATTCCTTGCATCTTTCTTTTATGTTTCTTTATTTTTATCAAATTCAGTCATAAACCCTATATGTTGTCTGGAATAAAATGTCATCATTTCTCATAATTTCACAAAGCAAAATTTAACATCATATATGTTTGTGATTTCACAAAGTAAACTTATCATTATCAATTCGGCCATTACATGTTTTCAGCCACTAGATATTCTTCTTGTATCTTCACCCACCTTTCCCATTCTCTTACAACCGGCATTTTACAAGCAAACCGAATGTTTCACTACCACTCAAACCATTTGAACTTTCTGTCAATGAAATATGTTACGAAAATTCCTGAAGAAACATACATAACTACACGTGTCACAAATTTGCTAAGCCTATGCTATTTTTGGTAAATGTCAATACTTAAAAACATCTAATATTTAAATCCTAACTTGCTTTTACCTTTGTGCAAAAATACATGAAAATAATCCAAATATTGATTATGGATTTGGCACAAGAGGCGCTTTACCATCAATCAAAAACAAGCTTAAACTTTATATTTTTACTTTTTGAGTGCTAAGATGTTGAAATGTTTTTCAGCCGGAAAAGCTTTACCGCCAAAAACTGAGTCTGTAAACATCTGGATCTAGGACGCCAACATGTTTGTTTTGATGTGATGCATAAAGGTTCCAAACTTAACTGATTTAAATTGTTGATCCGTAAAACGTAAGAAACGTGGTATTTTTATCCGACATCAGTGGTATTGATTTCATATGGAAGTGTCAACATAAAACACAGAGCTAGAATAATATCTTGTCTGGTTCTTCAGTTTTTATACATAGGTTGAAGAAATGTTTTGATTTTGTTGTCTCGACGCTATGAAACGATAATTTTACGGTTAAAAAAAGTTGCTTATTTTCACTTCATTTGTTTTAAACCCAAGAACGTTTTTGACTAAGGACATATTTCTGTTAATCCTATATTGCAGTTCAGTTAAGTATTTCCCCCTTTATTTCCAACATACTCCATTGTATACACCTTTTTAAATTTTAAAAATGCTTGAGAAATAATGTCTCTTTTAATTAATCATTAAAATACAAAATCAAGGGATATGATCTTAGAAAATTTGCATGTTAAACTCTGTTTTAGACTTTCCAACCACTAAATGTGTACTCAAACAGAGAATTTAGACCAAAGCTGCGAATATCTTAAGGTCAAAGAAATTGATTAAAAGCGGGATTAGCATGAGGCGGGGGTATGCCTCAAGCTAGGATCTGCAGCTACCTCCAATATGCGTGTACTGTCGCTTATTTCAGGAATAAAAATCCTGTGACATATCCGATGAATCAGGGTCAAGGTACTTCTACGGTAGTTCTGTCATGCAAATTGTTATTTTAGAAATCTGAAATTTTAAAATTTCTAAAGCTATTAAATTTTAAAAATTCAAATTATTTGCCCAGATTTCCCAGATTTTGTTTTCAAGTCCTTGTGTACTAAATCCTGGTGTTGCCGTTTGTTGCATATATTGTTGCAAAATGTGCTTATAACCATACCCTTATGAATTTTGAGTTAACTGATAATGACAAGTTTATTTGTGATTGAAGAATGGATTGAACACATTTGAATGAAGTCTTTCATTGATGACTGTATAAATGTTTTGGAACAATAAAACAAAGTAAACACACGGCATTACACGTTTACGTTAGCTGCATTAGTAAAACAAGAAGCGGGAAAGAGAAACCAAAAGAGTTCGAACGTTATACTATATGGGATTAGGGGTATATGCCATCCAGTTAACATATTTAGTTTGAGATAATATTTTTATCATATGTAGTTTACAGGCGTTCAGCAAACGTTAATGACATACATAAGCATATTCTTTACTATACTTACTAAGAAAAATGAATGCCTGCTTAGCACACATAAATGATTAATTTGCAATTATCCTGACAATGGACGTGATTAATATAATTCTCAGAAATGACTTATTCATTACTGAAAGCAAAATTATCCCAAAATCATTTAATTAATTCGATCGTAATGAACAAAGCAAACTCACATTTGAGTGAGTGAGTTATTGTTTTAGTCCACTTGGGCATTATTTCAGCCATTAGCGGCATGTATTGCATTTGAAAATACCATTTCAATATCACTTACTTTAAATGTTTTCATAAAGCTTTAGATCACCAATGAAACGTTTAGTCCAAATCTATGGTCAAATATCGTTCCACTGACTGAAATGTTGATTCTTCAGAATGGAAGTATTTAACACCTGTCTGTTACTTCTCAATCAGACACAACCAATTCACGTGTCAATCCTGGATTTAAATGTCATTTCAAGAATTGTTATATCTTCTCTTTTTAGATTGTTGGTCAATTGTACTGACAAACTGTAATTGATCGGGCCAATTTAAGAACTTCAACTCTGGAAAGGCAACGTTGGATAAGCTTATTGCAAATTTGTTTGTCATATACAATATGATTACAAAGTTAGAATAAGTAAAGGATAAGAATATAAGAAGAAAAAAAAGGTTTTCGGAATATCTGAATAGTCCCTGGGTGTATGAAAATATAAAAACATATTTAAAAGAACAGCAAACGATAAATCGTTAATCATTCTACGTATCGCTTTCTTGTTGAAGTGTACATAAATTCAGAAAATGCTGTTGAAGAATCGTAGCTTGATAAAAATAATGACTTCATAAAAAAGACTTTGATGAAGAATTGACTTCGATTCTTAAGGTAGCAGGCATTCTCACTCTGAATAGTTTTCTATAATGTATAATGCAGTCCTTTAATGGGTAGTAGCACGTTTTTTGAAAAGTTTATATTCTCAAATGTTCACTGATAATTGTACGTTAATGCTAAATGTATTATTTTGATAGTGTAAAACATCTCATTGCACAAACCAATCATCCCAAGTCCAAATACAGTCCAAATATATAATTTAAAACTAATTTCACCTTGAAATGATTTAAAATTTAACAGAACAGGATATGATTTAGAATATGTGAATATTGAGCCATGTATCCTTCTATTTATTTCCTTGTTGATCCTATTTTCAATTAAAGTAAAATGAAAATTGCAAAGAAAGAATGATGATGATTTCCATTGATGTACAAGCGACGTGGATTCGAATGTCGTTGTAGACGATCATCCTCGGTTGTATATAGTGTTGAGCATCGGTATATTCAGGCCTAGGTAACAAGACAGATGTAAAGGGATTGAATAGATCATTAATTGTTATAAATCTTATTAAAAAAAAATCATCTGATAATAAGAAAAATATACCATTTACATCGTAGCTTTGAAATGTTGTTTGAAGAAAAAAACATGGCAACCAATAAGATGTATGGTATTAAAAAAACATCCTATAAAAACATGTTTCGTCCATATTCAGCAGAGGTGTAATAAACACTACCTGTGTTTCGTTTAATTGTTTACACCTCACGCCATTAGTTTACCTGTATTCGTATTGTTTGTCTTTCCGGTCATTGGTGAAATAAGCTGTCCAGATTAGGTTTAATTCAACAATCCGATTGAGTCGTTGGTCAACATGTCCGAACATTTCGGCCAACAAGGAACTAGGGGATTAAGATTTCCTTATGGTATCTACATCCTATAGCTACAGTTCCTGCATTTGTTGTGAGAAATGTCTTGGTTTATGCAAAGTATTTCCATGATCGATCAGCGAGTATTTGATCTGAGGACGTTGAACTAATGCTACTGTTACTGTATGGTCTTATAGCGTACTTCCTGTACGCGGTGAACAATGACGTGCATTCTCTTGTCATTGATTTATCTTATCTTTGCTTGGTTGCTTGTAATGATCGGCTAATTTCTTTACTTTTTACATCATTGTAGTTTTCATGTCGTCATGAATGTTGATATCTGTGCAATAAAGGAAAATTAATCAATTCGGTTGTTGAAACGACCTGTTATTAAAGGGGCAGTAGCACGTTTTTTGATAATTTTATAATTTGAATTTCTCACTGATAATTGTAAGTGAATGCTAAATGTATTATTTTGACAGTGTCAAAAATCTCATTACACAAGTCAATCATCCATAGTCAGAGGACAAAGAATGAAGATTCACATAAAATCCATTGGCGGCCATTTTTGTGTGAACACCTTTAATTAATTTTTTGTAAGAAAAGGAATCGCATGGCTAAACTTAACGTTATATATTGGAATTATTACTGCTCCATTTAGTTTAAATACATTGTCTTTCAATTAAAATCATTAATTTTCATTTTCCTTACATCACCCTATATTCCCCCTAAAAACGTGCTACTGCCCCTTTAAAGACATCATTGCTTTAACGAAATTGCAGGAATTTGCAATGCTCATTTGGAATAAAGTTTAAGTGATTAAGTTTCAATTTGTTATTGAAAAACCGATTGTTTCATGAAATTACATAAGTTTTGTCAGTTTTGACAGTGAAATGAGACCAGAAACATCATTTTGAAAGATTTTTAAAGAATAACTTACATATTTAAATCAGCAATCTAGTTTAAAATTAGGAAGAACGGATAAAATGTTTCAGATATTACTAAGATGTAAATGTGCACGTGGTATGATAAAATGAATAAACAAATGACTCCAGAAATAATAGTAAAAGACATCGAATCTCCTTCAATCATTCCATACAACTTCTATTCAATTATTCGTTTAACTGCCTTACGTATGAATGTAAGAGTCTAGCTTATGCAATACGCTTTTAAGATATATATGCAATTGGAATAATTAACACCTTCATATATTTACCGCGACTGTTACATCGTTTAATTGATGTAAATGTACGGATATTCAACAAAATTAAAAGATTCATTTCAGGTAAGCACAACAAGATCAGCGTAACTACAATCATTTAAGAAAAACAATATCTTCGGATTTTTACAACCTTGTTCTCAAAATCAGGACGTGTGAATATTCTGCTTACACTTTCTTCAGTTGGGATGTCTCAATGATGAAGCATTTATTCAGAAATCGTTACTTCAAATATTTCATTTGTCATATCTTAAACAAAACTACCCTTACCTCCTGCATCATGTCTTTATTCACATTGATTGACAAATATGCTGATTGATAATAAAAATGACAGGTGTGAAGCTGCAAATATCAATTTAAATGATGTGTTTATGTTCGAGTTGAGATGTTAATTAAATCGGAAATTTGTTTTGATCTAAAACAATCGAAACATGTAGAAACACATTTTGAATAAACAGTTCGACATTCATAATGCAGCATTATTACACATGACCCATTTGTGTATCCAGTATTATTAAGGTCATCAAACAGAAAACAGGTAGTTATTAACTAACCCCCTCAAGGTTGTTCACAACTCATTTCGAAAATCAAAGAAAAACAAAACTTTTAAGGGAAGTTGTTTGAATACGATACGTTTTGTGTCAACTTAATCATAGTTTCATAATAGCCATCAAAGTACCTTTATCTTTATATGTTTTTTATAAACTGTTTTCGTCGAGAAATATATCCTAACCATTTATCAATATGAAAAGAATTCAAATATTATAAACTCCCTTGTGCCAAAATATATTTGTGTAAATTAATGTTGCAGAATGTGGGGTAATGCTTCAATATGAATCTTTATGCGAAGAATGCAAAATGAAATCCTGTTCTATATTTTCGAAATAAAATAAATAAAATAAATAAAATACATAAAATAAATAAAATAAATAAAACCAGATTTCCAAGGCGTATAGTTGGCAAAACATACACGCAAATGTCATTTAAATCAAATCAATGACAATCTCTAATGATTAAATAAAACACTCGTAAGACTAGAGATAAGACTTAATTAAGGATAATGAAAAATCAAGTTATTTTTTATTGAATTACAAATGTTAAGAAACCTTTCTTTTTTTAAAGCTTTTTCTTACAATGACACTTCTTTAAAGCCAAGTTATGCAACAAAATCTTATCATGTTTATGTCATTTCCTGGTGAACTTTCATCATTTACATCAAGTTAAGAATTTAAAACTACTGTACTTTTAACTAAAGTTTCTTCTGATGATAAACTTTGAAAACATTTACCACAGACAGGTGAGAGGGATCAAACTGTATTTATTTTGTACTTTGAATCTTTGGAGGGAATTGAGACACAAATATTTTAATCATTGACAAAGATTCGTAAAGTTCTTTTTTCGGCCTGTACTGTATACAGAGTGAATCCCCAATTACAGAATGTTTACAGATATACTACTAGCATCTACTCTGTAAATATTACACTTGCACGAAGAGACAAAAAGGTGAAAAACACGTTTATTTTATGCGTTCTAACCTTTTTGAAAATTGTCAACAATTCTAAGAGCACAATTCTAATAACATTTCTTTCTATAGGGGCTGTAAAAAGGAATTTGTTGTTAGTGATAAAATGATTATCAGTAGTAGATGTAATTGGCATGTTATACAAATCATTTATACGTCAACGTATTCTCTTCATTTATTAATGTTTAATGGATATGTCTTTTAGTCAACATTTTGAAACAAAACACTATTACTTCTGAAACAACGTTCTTTTAAAGAAAGGAACCAGATCTTGGTCCTAAAGAACTTTCTGTTCTTTTCTAAATCTTTTACTAAACGATTTATTTCAAATAACTTTTTTAGGAATATGTCATGGTTCATGTGAAAAGTGGATTAGCAGAATTTTTCGACTTCAAACTGTTTTCCTTTTACATTAAGAACTACTTGAGTGGAGACCCCTATTCTCACGGCAATCAGACATAAGTTTTTCTTCGAACTTTTACCAAACAATCAGGGAATGACAACATATATTTGGTAAGGATTCTTTTCATATGTTTCACATGTCTTAAAATAAAGTTCATGTTGATTTAGAGTTTAAGATAATATATATAAAAAATTGAAATTCACTTTGCAGCCCTTTAAACTTCGAGGCAATCAGATTAGTGTATCATTAATTAAGATCTTGAACCACGTGAAGACAACACATGGGATGATGTAGTTCTAATCAATAAAAGGAAGACACAGATAAATACGTCAGGCTTGTTCTGGATTTCTTAAGTAAATCTGTCCACAAACAATCAGCGGATTCACTGATTTGTATTTGTACCAGGAAATGTTTTATAATAGCTATGTACTCTGTCTCCAAATATAATCCCAAACCAGTTCTGGTCAATATTATTTTCAATGTAAAAATTGTATGCTCTAAAGTATCATGCAGGGTTGTCTTTTGATATCAACTGTTTTTAACCAAATGCTATATTGATGTTCTTAAATGTTTTTATTTTTAGATTTTTGAGGTGATGTAGAAATTCCGTGTCTTCTTTTGTAATCATCGCTTTTTTTGGGTTAAGATATTTACATCAAAAACCGTTACAACGTACCTTCAGTTATATTTCTTAATATTAGTAACCAAATGGTTAGCAGAGTTTATGAGGACATGCTATAGATAAGAGGTTAAATTCAGTGATAATTGCCAACTTACATGTTTTATTCATTCATATAATCTTCATTAGTAATATAATTGAGTTAAATGTATTGATAAATTCGAGTTAGAGTAATTAACTTTTAATGTTTTTAAGAATAACATACATCAAATTACCGCCGATTGATATAACTAGATAGTGTAAATTGTTTTATATCCGCAAGACAAAGAAAAATTTATTATCTCTTTGATTTAAATCTTTTTAAAAACAAATACACGGCTGCATCATGAAATGAAACATATCCATTGATTAAAAATAAAACTTTAGCAAACTTCCCAATGTTTAAACAAATTGAAACAAACGTTTTGGATGGTTTTCAAAAGTATGTTTACTCACATGTATTCATAAACTAACAAGAAAATATCTTCCTCAATGTTAAAAATGCATTTGAGGAATAAAGGGTTCCAGAAAATAGCAGATTATATCTTCGAATAATAATACCACCGATTTTAAATGTGAAATGTAGAAAATAATCTATGTATGTAGCTCCAGGTACAAATATATCACATATCAATATTAATCATTCTTAAAAACAGATAACGTAAACAATATTTCGGTTACATACAAATTGATTTCACTATTTTTCTTGCTCCAAGATTTGATCGACACAATTAAATAAAATAGTGATAAATCTATTCATTGTGTAGGATTTTAACACACTCTCTGGATTTTCATTGATGATTTCGAAAATCTCATTATAAAAAGGCAAATATTCAAATTCTTCATTAAAATTAGAATTTACTAGAAAATATGTCAAAGCAAGTTCGCATGCAGGGCCAAAATATCTCAATTGAAAGTTTGAACATTTGTTCAAAATTCTTTCTTATAAAAGGATCAAAATACACAAATGCCCCTAATAAAAATATTATTCCCAAGAATTGGTAGAAACATTTTGGATCATCTTGTCCAAAAGCGTTGATGACGTCAGTGACTAAGACATCACACACAACGCTGTTCTCCGTCTAAGATAGCCACACGTGATGAGAATGCACGTGTTGTAAGTAAGAAGCGATATTTGACTTGAGTTTATCTTCAAAGCATAATGCTAGAGTAAGAAGAAGCGCTGCCAAGTTGCTCTGACATGGAGGTACGGGTTTAAAACTGCCACTTCTCTGATAAATACTACCAACGCGTGTTTCTCTGGATAGCCAAGTTGTAACTGAAACTTTGGCAAGTTTGACAATATCTATGAAGCAAAGTTAAGTATTATTATATTTTATATCAAATTGAAAGTAATTGGAGGATTTCCAGGAACATTATTAATGAAGAATTGTTTAGCAAAAACATGGTCCTTAAATTAAGGAATTTAGTAATTGCATTTTCGCAAAGAAGGTTGTAGTAAAATTTCAGTTTATAATCGAGTTGTTGATAACATGTGTTTTGAAATATTGTTTTTAGATATATATTAAGATGATAATAAGATTAACAAATGTTCAGTTATCTCATGACTCATAATAATGATAATGATATAAGCGCCTAATATCCACCTTACAGATGCTCAGTGGCGCTGATGAAACAAGAACATATATGTAAATGATATCAAATCTTTCCTTTGTGAAGGAATATAACGAACTCAAATAATTTATCAAAAATATCTGTTTGCTTCAGTTAGCAGGGTTTTCGTCATAGCATCATTGTAATTGAATATCAAATGAACCAGTATGTTTAAATAATGTTGGGATAATTGAAGTTTTAAAATTGGCACTTTGACATGGTTATCATTGAGCAGTATGTCATACAAATTCAGATTCTTTATAGGACTGAACAAGAAGAAGGCTATTGGTTGGTTTAAAGAAATATGTTTGGGCAAGTTCAGAGAGATTGGAACTTAGAGAATAAACCTTTAGTGGAAATGATTATTAATTCACAAATCATTCGTACAATACCAAGAATAAAAAAGGAGTCAAACAGATATATCTGTTTAAGCGATATTCTTTGTTAAAATATGAACTAAACAAGCTATAATAGCTATGCCAACAACAAAATTTAATTTTTGAAATACAGTTGTCTGTTGTGATACAACAACTCTTTGGTTTTAATGACATCCACTTCAACGTTTCTGATTATACAGGATTGAGAAAAATTATTTCCCCCGATTTAGTTTAATGCCGAATCTAAACAAAATCCGTTTAAATCATACAATGTACTTATTTCTCACATTTTTTGACAAATAAGCGAGTCAAAGAGTATTGTTTCTTGGAAAATCGTTTAAGTAGAAGGTCTTGTTAATTAGATCTACATAGTGTATCCCTTTCTAACTACGTATTGTGGTTAATGTCAAGGAAAACTACACATCAGACAAAACACAATTGTTATAAGATCGACAGAAAGGCAGTCATTTACGTCATGGTGTAGACTTTTCTTCACTGAAATCGACACACTACACCACGTTGTTTGGATATATCCCGCACTATACATTGTTTCTATGTATCTGAGCTTCTTAGTTTAATTGTTTTACAAGGTCGATCGATTATGCTTTTTGCTAATTCTTTTACTGTTTAAATTGAAACAAAATAGTTTGTAAATAACATATTGCTCTAGGACTTTCATTAGCTTTAAAGAAAATGAAGAAAACATATATCTGTTTAAACGCACAACGCATTCGTTTCTAAATGTTCTTTGCATTCCATGAGATTGAAACCATTCTTATCCTTTTTAAAATAGAAAGTACATTAATATAAACATGTTCAAGTCAAAATTCGGCTAGGTTTAAGATTGGATTAGGATATCGCATGCTTGGTAACGTTACGTACCATTCATTCATTCATTCATTCATTCATTCATTTATTCATTCATTCATTCAGATAAGATAGTCAAATGCATTTTCGAAATGGAAACATGGATGCATAGATTCAATATAGACTGAAAAAAATGTACAAAAGCAATATTTCTTGAAAACAAGGCTAAGTGATTTCCATATATGGTTAATTCTCTTCATTTCGTTATTACTTTCATCTGGATAAATTTCCTTCAAATGTTTTGATTTATTACAGTTATCAGACTCTCACGTCTTTGCAGGTGTCTACTCCACAAGCCATGAGGCAATCATAACATTCATGTTACTTCGGTATATGTAGAAGAATATGAAGAATATGAAGAATATGCATCATTGATTTACCATTTCTTAATACAAAAAACAGTTATGAAAATGCACCTACGCCGCTAATTGCTAAAATATTGCCCAAGTGTCGTAAAACTTAAACCAACGCAACTAGCAATGCATCTACGAAGTTGAACATCATTTTTGTAAAAAACGTTACCAAACGGACTTAAAACGTGATCTGGAATTGAAGGATTGACTCCTACTACTAATGAACATTTTTAACACGACAAGTTGGCTTGATTCCATACCATCCAGATTTTGGCTCGGCTTTTGCAACAAAGCTTGTCGACTTAGCGCCATATCTTGGATTCCACTTCTTTCCATTGTTTCAAAGTCGTATTTACATGTGACATTTGCTCAAACCAGCCCCGTGTTTGCACTGCCAACATTGTTTGGTTGCTGCCGATATAAAACCATCGCCAGTTGACATTCCCAATCAGTTGAAACAGTCTTCTCTGCCGCTCAGAACCTCGTGGATTATTTGAATATTAGACGGATCAAGGTAGGAACCCTCTTTATGTAAAGAAGTAGATTCTGATAGTGGAGATGAGGCTCTGTGCTACAGAAAACGTTTCTTGTACAATGTATCTACTGCTATGTCATTCTATGATCATGAAAACGTGATATGTAGGTTTCTTAAGTTACTTTTTCCTAAGCAATATATTATGTTAATTTTTGGGGTAGGATAGCGTAGTGGTTAGCGCCTTCGGCTTCGGATCAAAATGTCCGAGGTTCGAATCTCGCCAGGGACTCGGCAACTTCGTCTGTGGTAGAGAACTGTTCTACACGCAGTCAGGTTTGGTGCAATGCTACACTGAGTGTCAGCGCAGTTCCACCCATGGTTTGCTAGTTCCAGCTGATGCTCGCAGGCTTTACTGCAATGCATAACCACAATAGTGTTGCGGGTTTTCTCCCTGCTATGGTACTAGCATCCGTGATTAAAGTGAAATACTCTTGTTAGAACCCATATTACCTCACCTCCCACATCATTAAGAAAATTATTGGTTACTTTGGTTTAATCATTTTGGACAGTATATTATAATGTGTTGGGTTTCAAAGAAGATTCTTTATAAATAACTGAATCGTTTGACATAAGAGATAAATTCACGTAGCACGTTGTTATCAATTCTTTTTCTACACTTCAACTTATTAACCACTAGTGTATTATTTGCATGTGGCTATAACTTATTTGCTATCAAGTTCCCAACTGTTTTCTTATGTTCACGAAGTTAAAACCTTTCTGTGTTTACTTTATGCCTTATACGAAAAGATTCATGCAATGTGTCCAAATTGTTCATAAACTATAAGAAATCTTTAACTTTGAATTCTTAAATAAGTAGACTGTTAAGCAAAAATAATTGTTCAATGAATTGTTGCAAAATAAGTACAAAATTGACACTTTGAAGCTGCAGTAAAAAAAGTATTAATAATACGACTCCCAAATGGTTTCATAAAAATGTCTTAAAAGGCAAGTTTGTTCCCGATAATTGTATTTCCTTTTTAGTTTGGTAGATGCAACTTAGTATGATATCATGGTGATAAATAGTGAAGACGATATATATTCAAATCTAACCTATACATTTTTTGTTCAAACCGTTACAGTTTGACCGATTGTTATTCAAAATTTAAATGTATTATACTTTGGAAAATATAGAAAGAGAAAATTCATGCCACAGATTACAGCATCGATAATGGTATTTAATATTCTTATATTGGGATAACGCCAACATGATTCTCTTAATGGTGTCTTTTGTCATTTACTGCATCGAATTATGAAAGACATGGTCATTTTGTCTTCTCAAATCACGTAAAGAAGATGCAATCCAGTGGTATTGCGAAAAAGTGAAAGGTGCTTGTGAAGAACAACGCATTAATTTTGGTTTGAGCAAATCTTTGCAGGAACAAATCGTATACTCATTCTTCCTTTTGTCTTGAATAATTTACAGGTTGTGTTAGCAAAAATAGCAACTGTATTGTAACTCAATATGACACTTTGTTTTCTAAACATATATGCCGAGAAAAGGTAACTTAAGAAAAACATCTATAATATTAAAACGAATGGGCGATTTAGTGTAACGAATGAAGGCGAGGAGGTTATACATAATTGTATTGTTGTTAATATATATAATTTATAATATATATATAACTTACTACTTATTGAGATGTGATTGAGAATTGATTTTGTAAAGAATTACTTTGATGAATCAACTCGTTATAATTTCATTGCTAATCCACCGCTAGGTAGACGTCATAAGAGAATTCGTTACGTCAGACTTTTTATGACATCTAGCACTTGAAGATTTAACCTTTTAATTTACTTATTCCTCATTCCGATACATTGAAACTATACATTTTTCTTATCGATTTATGAAAGACATGGTTGTCTTGTATACAAATCTTCTTTATCAAGGTTTTTCATTTCTTATTTAGGGAAATAATGCTCTCAAATATGTACACTAAAATAAAAACTTTTAATCAATAAATATATAACTTTATGCCCGGTAGATCAATATGCATTGTCACATGAAAAGAACATGATTAAAAACTTATTAAAAAGGTTTATTCACTTGTTAACTTGTTAATAAAACGAGGAAATGTCTAAACAGGTATCCTGACATTAATCCAAGCTTTAGAAAATTATTATAGGAGTGTAATCTTAACGTTTTTCAAACACATAGGCTTGATAAAAAGAGTTGAGGAATGTCAAGTTCAAATTAATCAACAAAGCTGCCCTCCATAAGAAAATTCTAGTACAAAAAAATTCATTTTGTGTGCAAATACGTCAAAAACTGAAAGAAAAAGCGGCATAACTTAGTCTAGACGATGTCTTTCGTTCACAGGAACCAAACGTGGGCGTGTAAGAAGTTGCTGATTTCCTGAAATTCTCACGAATAATTCATAAAAGAAATACTCGCTTAATTGACGCTTGTTGAACATTTGACTTCGCGTCTATATGCTTAATCGACGTTTGTTTGAGCCCAAGGATTCGTAATAGCAATAAAAGAAAGCAACCTTGTAGCAAGTTAGGGGCAGACTGAAAATCAACAGGTCTTGAGACCCAAGGGCGACGTATTGATAAAATATACAAAATATATGTAAGGAGTAAACGATAGGAAGATTTAATTTAATTAATTAATTCTAACAACGAAGTATCTATTAATAATTTAATAATATGCAAATGTACTTCAGCAAATATGCCGCTTAAGGCCGCAATATTGCCCAAGCGGCGTAAAACAATAATTTACTCACTCACTCACTTCAGCAAATTACTGTCTGACTCCATAATCATATTGTACATACAAACTTCTTTGATAAAAATTATTTCTATCATATTCTTTTTAAAAACAATCGTCGAACGATACCCCAAGTGTCCCATATACCCCGGCGTTGCTATACGTTTCGGTGGTTATTGGAAATTTGAGAGGGATAGGTTATAGATAGGTGTGAACATAACCAGGTTCATTTTTCGTATATATATGACATAATGAGGTAAAACTTTATTGTTGTTAAAATGTTGGATTGATCAGACATGAATATTTTTGTAAAGGCTTTTATTATGAAAGCTATATGTTGAAAATACTGAGTTTAAGTAGATTTTAACAATTCTTAAGTCGTTGTATATGTATCAGACGGGGAGATATTTTGTATCCCTCACGTTTAGTGTTAAACTTGAAACAATAATAAAGACCAACATAAATGTTTGGAAATACTGATTTCAATGTCATGTTTTGTCTGCATGGAAACTGTGTCGCCTCGGCAGCAAAATGTTCTATTTGTTGATGAGATGGCCCCAACGTGACGAATCCAACCTCTTTGGTTAGATCACTCGTGACATCGATTCGATTTTAGGGCTGTAACTCCCAATGGGCGAGAGCTATTCTAGAGTTCTAGACCTAACGTTCCTACTTCTTCACCGATATAATGAAAACGTGACCTGCAACCATAGTCTTTAATGACAAAAATCAACGAACAAATGCTGAACGTCTTAAGAATCTTAACTTTGTACATAGGTGATCATAAAAACTGCACATATTTGGTCAAGAATGCAAACTGTTAATGGAAACGAGTAAACGGATCTTGTGTCCTTATACAGACCATCACCGTAATTTACATCCTTTGTTCGAACCCAGAATGAATGTTGGAGAAGTTGCAATAGTACTTAAGTTTTTCTACATTTATACGCCCTCTCACATTTTGTACAAGATGTCCATTCAGCCTGATAGCTCATATGAAAATAGCCTTATAACGGCTGACAAATGGTCTCACTTGAACTGCTTAATTATCCAAAGAGTTTTGAATAGCTTGAATTTTTAAGATTTCTTGGACGCGTTGTGTTAAATCAGCATGTTAAGAACATTTTACATAACTATCTATCACATGCACGAACGCTTAACTATTTTTCATATTAAATTATCCACATTAACGCTATCAATTACATATCATATTGGTTTAAAACTAAAATTTTATCATGCTTTATGCTATTTGGTTTCACACAAGGAAACAGCTGCTTTTTTGTTTAAGCAATTTACAGTATAATCTTATTTTAGATAAACAATGTCAAAATATAAATATAATATTTGGGATAGACTTTCACTTAAATATAGCGCACCGAGGGAACTATCGCATTAAGCCGTTTGGACGAAATGAGGATGTCATATCATAAATCCTAAATTTTGATTGGTTGTGTTCCCAAGTTCCTCCACTCCAACTTAAAAGAAGCATAATGCTTTAGTTCAACATTCATACAAATGACCACATTATCCTATTAAAGAGCATTACAAATCTAGAAAAAAGTTATTTGCAAAACAAAACATAATCGTATCAAACAAAGCACGCACATCTCTACAGATTGAAGTGACTGATAGTCGTCTATTCTGCTTAAGAAGTATTTGAGGAGACCTCCCACAAACCATGAAAGTTGAGATTTTAAATAAATGAAGAGATCAAAGAACGTTATTTTCCGTTGTCTCTTCATCGAGGGGACATGTTAAGTAGAAAGAGCTTCATAAGTTTCATTTGTTCACTGAGTGATTCCTACATCTTTAATCGAGATCAAACTTTGTTTGGAATTCGTGGAGTTTAATATCTCTTGGGGTTTTGTGAATTTGAGGGCATATTCGTTTCAACATGTAAGTATATATCAAATCTAATTTATGATTAATTTGGACAAATACACAGAAACTACTAAAGACTGTGCTGACAGAGGAAAGCCAACATACATATTAATTAAAAATCGAACAACTGTTTTCGAAAATCTCCTTCTGGAAAGTTACTCTTTGCAAAATATTCTACTCTGTATGAAAAAAGCTAAATATTCTGCTCTGTGTGAAAAAAGGGCGAATTCACTTTGCCAAGGTTGTTTCTAGTATTCTAACTAAAAAATTAATGTATGTCAAATCCTTGAACACTTTACAGATTGGTGCTAAATACATATTTCCACAACACAAATATGTTGCAAGGAAATGTAACGGAACCGCATAATGTTACAAATGAATGATTTTTTACCGTGTCACATATTGGTCCATAAATATTTACTCAAATTTCGTCGTTTTTTTACAAGGCGAACAACCGTACCAAGTGTTGCTTGTTTGTGTACCTTCTTGTTTAGGTCTAATACTTTATTCAAACTTTATTTATTGCTCCACAATGCCCTCGCACCAATGTGCTGTATCTACGCAAAGAGACGTTGAGGAAGGATGATGTAACGAAACAGCGTGACGTCATGTTTGCAGCCCGTGTCAAACCCCGTTTTTAAACCAGACGTTAGCTCCGAGTATGGCCTTAGGGGCGGGAAGAGATTAAAAGTGTCCGTTCCCGATACTACTTGCTAAAATTCCAGCCCCTGACAGGATTTACAAATACAGCCGTCTATTTTTGAACAGTCAGATTGCACTGTTTCAGTTTAGGAGACGTTGTGTGTGACACGGGACTCTACTCCGTCCTATTCTTTTTATTGCAGGATCATGAAGGGAGTCTGCATGCTTACCAGCTTTCTGCTGGCTGCTCTATTTATCCAGACCGGAGAATCTCAGAGCAAAGGTAGGTTGTATGTTTCTTTAATTTTATCAAACTTGTTTTTGAAATGCAGACATTTCAAAGGTATTAAAGTTAACTTTAAATCGAAACGTAGCTATTTCTGATTTGATGATTGTTTGCTTAATTTCCTCTATGTTTTTCATACCGAACATATTTGCATTTTATTTTCATCCTTCTTTTTAAAGATATGTCTTGCCTTCAAATCATCTGTATTTTAATTTTGTTCTGCTTTATGCAACTTTCAACTTAAATAAACAGCTTCGTTAATTTCTTTCTTATTCGACTTTCAACTAAAATTTATGTCAGTGTTAAACAATAAGATCTATTTTAGTTAAAAAAGAAGATAGTTGAAACCGACATTTTATGGAGTAGTACAGATTTTTACATTATATCTTTATTTTCAGGCAAGAACGTTTTCTGCTACTATAGTAGTTCAGCGAACGCACGGCCAAGTGTTGGCAAATTTTGGCCTGAACATGTGGATCCGTATCTATGCACTCATCTCATTTTCGCGTTTGTGGATATTACAAAGGATGGTCGAGATCTTACACCAAACAACTGGAACGATCTTGGAGCGGACGGTCAGTTCAATTTCAAATATCAATCAGAATTTAATATGCTTTTGACATATCATTATGTCATTCAAAATCTTGCATATTTACTTTTTTTCTTTGAAGTCATATCTTTGACACATCTGAAATATATTAATGTCATTCACATTTTAATACATTTGCTTAATAACAAATAGTTATAACTTCGATAAATGTTAACGTATGTTGACACATTTAAGACTAAAAAGCTAACCTTTAGCTTAAATTCTTTTAGAGTGCGATTACTCATATATTTAATAATAGAATACAAAGGCTTGTGCAAACGTATTTTCGAACAAAACTAGGTTGGAATATGTGAAAATAGACTGCATACAGTCGAAAAAATTATCTTCTGTCACACAGTGCATGTACAAGTTATATTTGTTGCATCTGTAAACTTTCTTTGTACTGCTAGTTTGCAAGATTTAGAATATCTTCTTGTCTTGTTAACTACAGTCCTTGATATTGAATATACAAGACATTTGTTTCTTCATTTTTTAGATATGAAATAAGTTCGTAACTTAGACTTAAACGAACATTCTGAAAGAAAAGAAAGAAAAACATGTCAAAAAGTTAAGAAAACTTTCAAAACCATAACCACGGTTGTTTCAAATGACTTCTCTCTATATGGACATGTCATAAGATTATTTGTGTGAACTTAAAAAGAGGATTAAACTGTTAATATCTGTCATTCTGCCCAAGCTAACATTTTAACACGGAAACCAAGATGTACCTTATCCGTGTTTTATACAATGCTTTTTATAATGATACAGATATATTTGAGAACAAACATTTTTGATACATTTAAGGTATACACGTTTAAGTGTATTGATGTGCCGTATACATGAACATGTTTCAATTTGTTTTAGAAAAAAGGGTTTATATAATATGTCAGCCAATCTTTTTAAGTATTAAATTTCATTATCCCTGAATATTGTAAACGTTTTCGTAGCACCAAAATCATTGTCTATGCTATATCAAACATGTTCTTATTTGAAAAATTCAACGTAGCAGAGAGAGGTTTACGTGAAAAAAGACTAGAAGCTAAAAAATATCAAAATCAACACTTATCAATTTAATGAATTCAACGAAACATTGAAGAATTTTTAGACAATTGAAAACCCACCATTTGTCACAAGACAAACTCTTTAATTTATTTATTAAAAAATATAAAATTACGTGAATTTACAATTTCTCTTCGTTGATAAACTTAATTCATCCAAAACTAATGCATTCATAAACATTTTTCTCCCGTCTCCATCGACCAATATTCGAAAAACTCCAGTTATGCCCTATTCTTTTTGACTCAGTCTTTATTCCCGTGGTTCATCCCAGATATGTAAGCCAAGATAACACCATCAAGTTAGGACCTGATTAAGACACTCACAGCAGGGATATCAAATCCCCTTAAAACCTATGTAATTAGATAATTAAATTAAATTTAATCAAAATACAACCTATTGGCGGTTCGACTGTAACACATCCGAGTGAAATGATGTTCTCTTAAAACTTCGACTTCGATAGTAAAGCTACCATTCAAGGATGAATCTTTTGAAGAATGTAAGCCAATACATCGTTACATTTATAGGTTGTTCATATGACGAAATACACTAATGGTCTATATGTGATCTCTCTACAGGTCTGTACTGATTTATATATGATCTCTCTACAGGTCTGTACTGATCTATATATGATCTCTCTACAGGTCTGTACTGATCTATATATGATCTCTCTACAGGTCTGTACTGATCTATATATGATCTCTCTACAGGTCTGTACTGATCTATATATGATCTCTCTACAGGTCTGTACTGATCTATATATGATCTCTCTACAGGTCTGTACTGATCTATATATGATCTCTCTACAGGTCTGTACTGATCTATATATGATCTCTCTACACTCACTTGCAAAAGAAAGTATAGGTCCTTCATATTGCTATAAATTTAAAAATTTTGATCATACCAAACGTAAATTATACTTTACATAATGGCATGCCTTAAAACACATAACAAATATCGCAAAAACGCAACTTGTGATGCTACATTTTGTAGAAGTCGGAAAAATCGTTAATTCTGTTTAGAAGCAATTGCATGAAAATTAAGTGCATAAAATTTGTATCAATCGATTTGCTTGATACTGTCATATCATAGCAGCTGAAAAAACACAAAAGAAATGGCAAGGTTGACTCAGGAACAACGAGAAGGAGCTATTGGAATGGCCGAAATGGGAGCAACACGCGGCCATATTGCTCGAAAGTTCAATTGCACGCCACTGCCAGTGTCCAGACTTACAACGTAACGGACAGACTGGTCGGACCCAGGACAGACCCCGAAGTTGAAGACCACGTGTTAAAACACATAAAAAAGTTCACTACATCCGGTCCATTCATCTGAGGAACAGATTTGTAACGGCAACGGAAACAGCGTCAACGGCTCTTGGTCATCGTGCTAGCTGACGTACAGTGTCCAGGGGATTACATGTAGCAGGGATTCAGGCTTATCGCCCCTTCCAGGGTGTGGCCTTGACCCCTTAACATAAGCGCCGTCGACTTCAATGGGCGCGATGAGTTTTCAGATGGCAAGCACGTGCACAGAACTGGAGACAAATCTTATTCACAGACGAAAGTCGCTTCTGTCTGTGTCACAACCATGGCAAATAGAGGGTAAACAGGCGCCGGGGTGAGCGTTACGCCCTTAGAAAAGAGGAGAAACGTATACCTGACGCCGTCATCCGACGTTTTACAACGTCGATGAGGAGACGTGTTCGTGCCTGTATTGAAGTGACAGGAGATCACACATGTTATTTACAACAACAGAGAATGTTTGTGGTCTCACTGTTGATAACTGAGACACTTGAAATCAACGAAATATGGCCCCCTGCTTATTTAAATGAGATTGCAGAAATATACTGGAGTGATCAAATGATATCTGTTTGCGTGGATTATTGTCATTTAATTGTGCTATAAAATCATCTTTAGGGCATTGAAATATTATCTTTTGTTTTCATGTTATGAGCATTCGAATTTAACCTATACTTTTTTTTGCACGTGAGTGTACAGGTCTGTACTGATCTATATATGATCTCTCTACAGGTCTGTACGCCAGGACGATACAATACACTAATGGTCTATATATGATCTCTCTACAGGTCTGTACTGATCTATATATGATCTCTCTACAGGTCTGTACGCCAGGACGATGAGGTTGAAGGAGAAGAACCCCAAGCTGAAGATCCTCCTGGCAGTAGGAGGGTGGAGGATCGGATCCAAACCATTCATACCCATCATGGAGTCGGAGGACAATATGAAGACTTGGGTCAAGAATGTCGTTATCTACCTCAGGAAGTAAGTATTGGACCAACTTCCGGTAATCGCAAAACTGATGAGCCAGAGTAACCAGACTATCTACCTTAGGTGGTAATTATTTTTCATAGGTACGACTAAACTCAGGGGGTAAGTTTTAGAAACGTTTTCATGAAGATGTAACCAACTAACGATTGGCCGAGGAAGAGTACTTGCCGAGTGCACCATCTACCTCAGGAAGTGAGCACTTGCTAGATTTTCCATTTACACCGAGATGTAAGCATTTGTAATCTGCTCTTCATAGTTCATACTTGAAAGTTTCCCTTCACAGTTAGTAAACTGGTAAGATATTGGCATGGTGAAATTTTTTATAAAGTGTTACTGTGACTGCTACTTCTGCAAATTTTTAGTATTTTGATATTGAGGATCACAAGATGTTTTTGAACAAAGAAGCCAAAATACATAGCAGATAGACCCTTTTAATACGATAATTTCTATACATACATATTTTGAAAGTAGTTATACCAATCGAACTTCGTTTATCTGGACCTTATTGTTACATCTGAAAATCATTCGGATATCAAGTCGGTCCTTTATCTTGATCAAAAGGATGTTTTATTTGATAATCATAAAGTGAAACTTTCTTCAAACACTAAAAAAACCTCTCGTTTATCAACGAATAATGAAATACATAAATGATATATCATTAATTGATAAAGGTAATGTGAAAACAATTATGTTATGTCTTTTCAAATGAATGAATCCGTGATTGGCATGTTTAAAAGGCAAACTTTGAGTATCGACATTTCTCATTCTTATTCAGTTCTATATACCCTGGGTATGATTATGTCTATTATGATAAAATAGTGAAATAGCATCATCATCTTCAGAAGGAAGGACCAACGTCACAATTCCGTGTATGATATGCAATATATTCTGCCTATAAGTGGTGATTATATTTATGATCATATACAAGTACATCCTTGTGAAATAAGAGGTATACACGAACAAGGAAAGCGATGATTTCCTTGTGATCTGCATCACGTGGAACGGATGAACCAAAGGAAGAAGCTCCTTTGTAACATTAAACTAAATATGTGGAAACTGTATGGTAGGAAATGATGAATTATTCATATTCATGAAGCGTTGGAATAAAATTTCGAAAATAATGACACTACAGAGGATGAATTGGTGTACATGAAGATTTTTAATATTTTGGTTGCATTTATCGCAATATCAAATAAATCAGACACAGTACTTTCTTGAATACAACTCCGTTGTTCAATTTCATTCAGACCCTAAGTTTATTTGAGACCAGCTTTGTTTTTGCCTATGGCCTATTGAGGGATAAACAAACACTTGTACAATATTCTGTTATAAAGGATGAAACAAGAACATAATAAACACCGAAAAAATTAATCATGTTCAATATCACATTAAAAAGCGTACAGCATGCATTACACGACCATGATTAAATAAAGACTAAATGACGATGATACAAACCTCAAGTAAATCATTGAAAACAAATGTATACCATGCGCTATGACGAACCATCTATTTTAGGAATGTAAACATGTGGTATTTGATAATGAGAGGTTGTATGTGATAATACAGTGGAATTCTGTCACAAATTATCTGACTTGGACTGTACCTAGTCTTATTCGTAGTTGGCGTTTCAAATATTATTGGACAGTTTTCAGTAATTTGCTAAAAAAACCTGTTTGAGAAGTCGTGAACAGGCAATATTGTAAATTATTGAATGTATAACTGTCTGGAAACAATGGAACTTTGGTGATTTTTACAAATAGTTGGTAATGACAGAAAATTTATTGATTTGAACTCTTTAGGCATGGCTTATCCTGAAACGGACAGTTTAATATGAATACCTTCGATGTCCTGAATCATGCTTTCTTAGGCCCTATCTTTATAGCAAATGTCAAGCATTCAACATTAATGGATCGTAAAAAACATGTGCATCATACAACCTTACTGACAAATGAACAAGAGATGTCAATGGACATCGCTGCATATGTGAGTTATCGTCATTAGGACGCAGGTGTATAGGGGACCGTGTCACAAGGTGTAGAATGAATTTATAAAGGTTTAGCATTTATGCTAAAAAATAAAACATCGTCTCTTTTTCTTCTTACGAAATTTGTGCTAGAAAGTGTGCATTTATATCCAGCCCTGAGTCTTAACCGTTGTCAAGTTGTATCTAAGACACTTCGATGTTACAGGTACGGGTTTGATGGTCTGGATATGGACTGGGAGTTTCCTGCTTGGAGAGGCAGTAAGGCAGAGGACAAGTTTGGTTTCACGAGACTGATGAAGGTGGGTTTACTTTAAAAGGATGAGTTAATTGGTGAGTGATTAAATTGTTGATGAGCTCCGCTTGGCAAATATCAAAGGCAAAGGAGACTGATATTATACAACCTCTCATGAGAAACATAAGATAGTTATTGGAGTGGAGAGATATCTCAAAGCTACATAGTTTTTGGTGATTGCAATTGCTATGATGTATATTCATATTCGTGACTTAAACTTTTAAAATGCAATTCAAATACCGACCATTTACATATAAGGCAATTCGATGAGGCGTAATTAAAAAAAATATTGGAACATGGGAATTAAAGGATGCTTTTCTAATGTTCCCATATAAACGTATAAAATACGTAGCGTACTCTTCTTTGGAGCTTGTCGCCATATTGTTGATTCAGATTTGCGAAGGAACTGTTTGAACTTTGATAAATCCAAATGTGAAGAAAATGAAACGAAGTGAATACTAAATATTTTGATTGATAAAATCGACATCTGAAGCGGAAAAAGTAAATCATCCTTATATTTCTCGAAGACCAATCTATTCTTTATTATATCACTTACAGTACCTGTTCGATTCGTTTGCTGCCGAGTCCAAGTCGAGTGGGAAGGACAAGATGATCCTCACTCTGGCTACAGCATCCAGCACTTTCTACATAGAGAAGGCGTATGAAGCTACAGAGATCCACAAGTACACTAGCTTTAATTCTAATTTCATTGATAACATGTTTGATTTAAAAGGTGTCATTGCAAAAACAGCAAGGTTTTATAGATAAGTATTTGAAAGAACAACAAGGTTATATGGATGACTATATGTAAGAACAGCAAATTGTATGGTCAACATTTTAAAAGTACAACAAGCATTTATGGATAAATATTTGTAAATATAGCAAGATTTTATTAAAGACAATTTTTAAGAACAGCAAGATTTTATCGATCACTATTTGTAAGAACAGCAAGATTTTATCGATGACTATATGTAAGAACAGCGAGGTTTTATGGTTAATAACTATTTGTAAGAAGTGGAAGGTTTAATGGATAAGTATTTGTAAGGACAGCAAGGTTTTATGGTTAACTATTTCTTAAAAGTGGAAGGTTTAATGGATAAGTATTTGTAAGGACAGCAAGGTTTTATGGTTAACTATTTCTTAAAAGTGGAAGGTTTAATGGATAAGTATTTATAAGGACAGCAAGGTTTTATGGTTAACTATTTCTAAGAAGTGGAAGGTTTAATGGATAAGTATTTATAAGAACAGCAAGGTTCTATGGTTAACTATTTGTAAGATCAGCAAGGTTGTATTGTTACCTTTTTGTAAGAACAGCAAGGTTTTATGGTTAACTATTTGTAAGATCAGCAAGGTTATGTGGATAACTATTTGTAAGGACAGCAAGGTTTTATGGTTGACTATTTCTAAGGACAGCGAGGTTTTATGGAGAACACCACTCAATGTTGAAACCCTTTTGTAAAGTGCAGATGTTTCAGAATTTAATATTTGATATTTAACAATATGCATTAGTCAAAACTGAGTGGTACAGGTTAGTGGATATTCAGTGCTGATGATTGCTAGTTATGCACATGAATACACATAGGAAGAAATCCTGTAGTTTAAACTTCTAATTGTTGATAACAAAACACGTGAAAGTAAAACCTCACTACCTTGAGAACCTTTCAAATTCAAAGACACTTGAATGGTCAATTGGCAACCACACTATATATTTATCATTAAAAAAAACCTCCGTATTTCTTGTCTTCTTATATCGAAACATTATGTATATCAAACATTTCTGTAGATAAAAATAAAATGAAAATGTGGTAAGCTGATCTCTTGGTTCATCTTGTATTCCATGTTATCCAAAATATAATATTCCATGAAAGACAATTTGCAACCCAACCACAAGCACATGAAAATAAAAACAACACATGAAAACTTATCATTTCGATTTGATAACAAAGACGTCTTATCTCTTTAGAAATATAAGATTGTATTACTTGAATTGACCAAATGTCAAATGACCACCTTCTCTGCAGGTACATCGACTTCATGTTGTTGATGACGTACAACTACCACGGGTCAGGGTGGGAGAAGACCACTGGTCACCACAGTCCACTCCTCCCCCACAGGAGTGACCCCGAGGGGGAACAGAGGCAGCTCTACCAGGTGAGAGAGGTCACTTGTACTGACCTTTATCTAAATGAAAATCTATACCTGAAGTATGTATCACTTGACATACATCTTAGGAATATAATACCATACCATGCCATACCATTATAAGAAACATGAACATAAAAACCCTTTCCATGCTTGTATATTAGGTGTTTTCTATCCATTAATTCCACATTAATCAATATGTTATAGTTCATGAACAGTTAAGCTATGCAATTACATCGTTTCATGTTGTCGTGTTGCCTTCCATTTGAATATATTTAGCAAAAACAAGCTCAGTTAATACATTTAATATTTTTTAATACAATGTATTCTTGCTCAGCAATGGTCAATCACCTATTGGTTGAACCTTGGCGTGCCAAAGTCGAAGATGATCGTCGGTCTGCCAACATACGGTCTGGGGTACAAGCTGACTGATGCCAAGAACCACGGAATCCGAGCCAGCGCCGAGGGAGGCAACACTAAGGGCAAATACACAGGGGAATCTGGAATTCTCTCACTCTATGAGGTAATCATCGCAGATTTTAGTGATATTTCATCAAGTCACAACAATTTATCGTAGAATAAACATATCTATGTCAAGCGATTTCTGAACAAGGCACAACTTCATTAAGTTTCTTAAATTGTGTCATGCTGTAATGGTGGCTGTAAACATTCTTATCTATTCATTCGTTGTTTATTACAAATGCATCAATTTATTCTTTGCTACAAAAGCATTTATCAATTTATTATTATAACTACTACATGTATTTGATATTTCTTCTAAATGAATATTTTGTCCTTTTTGACTGTAAATAATCTTTGATAAAAAATTGTGATATGATGCATTTATTAGCAAAACCTTACATTTTCATTGGCTAATGAATGTTTAAAGTATCCAAATTTTAATCTATCAAATAATGTCATAGTTGACATGAAATGCATTGTCTTTGTGGATGCTGAGCGATCCCAGAATTTATCAAGCCTTACAACTTGGAACTTATAAACACATTGAAATTTGACATTTTCAAGGAATGCTTAGTATATCTAATAAACAATTTAAATGTAAGAATGAAAATGGAACAAAATCAATGGAAAAGAACATTAGCATTACTATAAGTATCATTTATATTATTAATGTTATTATGATTATCAATGAACAGATCTGCGAGAAGATTCAACACGATGGTTGGGACGTTGAGTGGATTTACGACCAAAGGGTCCCATACGCACACGGAAAGGGTGAATGGGTCGGGTTCGAATCTCCCGACAGTATTGCTCTAAAGGTAAACTGATTTAACGGAAAGAAACACGGTAAAATATTCTTGTATTTGTAGGAGAATACAAAGGTATGAAATTTGTGTTTCAAAACCACCATTTTACGCCACAATGCACACCGTCTTTGAAATACAATTCCACAATCTTGAATATATAACACAATGAGGAATATATTTCTGAATTACTTTTAGTTAACAAAGCATCGAAACATTTGTCAATTGTTTACATATTGGTAAGCGCTCTGTGTAATAACTGGTTTTTTTTCCAGAATGTATGACAAAACATCACTGTAACTTTATAAAAGACACATCAATTCTTAATGGAACATAACCAACATACTACAGCATAGTACATAGTTTAAGTCTTAACTTGAAAGTATATGCAGAAAGTTAAAGGAAGACGGTCCACAAGGTAGTTGTCTTTCAGAAGATTAGATGTTTGTCAATCAGATTAGTGTACATGCGCGTCATCAATTTGAAAACGCTTAAAGCTTGTTTGAACAAAAGGAAGCGGTGGATCTGGACAAACAATCCACCATGGGACTTAAGACCTGTAAATTCTTTATCACACGCAGATATTTCTACACTTATTTGGTAAATCATTAACGTTTAGTTAGATATCCTCTTCAAATAATTGCTAAACGTGAAGTTAACTCACGTCTAATTGGAAACACATCAGAACGCATACTACTTCTTTACCGGAAGTTTATAATATTTTAATCTTGATATATTTGGGTCAGTCTTATGGCAACTAAAGACCGGGTTTAACAATTTGGTGAGGGATGCAGCCCACGTGATCGGGTTTACTGAAGCTTGTGGGGGTTTATCTAGGCTTGCTGAGGATTTCTTGAACCTCTGGGCTTCATTATTAGTTGAGAGCTTAAATAGTCGACTGAGACGTTTTAATAGAACGTGTCCTTAGATAACGTGGCTTGCGGTTGGTGATAAGTGGTACGGCTAGGGTTTTGTTGTCTACTTTGAAGTGACGCAAAGAGCATTATTTATAAATAATCGGGCATGACCTGTTTTCAAGAAAAGAATTTGGCGGATATTTTGATGTAACAAATCTTTAAAATGTTTAAAGTAACGAATGTGTTGTTTATTTTTTAAACTAATTGCAAAATATCGTATATTGTTGTTGGGGTCAAAATATTCACAATGCAATAATATTCTACTTTATTCTTAGTAAGTTGTTTTTCAAAGGATGATGTATATTTGTCGTTTTAGGTCTTGTAGAGAATAATATATTCATGTGTAATACATATTGTATGAAATTTTGACAAAAATTGATAAGTGTAAGTTTTAAGTGGTTATAAAGGGAACTATGTACATGATAAAACATATGAGGTTAGAGAGTTTGCTATAATCCATTTTGAAAGGGAATAAAAAATGAAACTGAAATGTTTGAGAAAAAAACTATTCTTGTAATGCATATATTAATTTGCAAAATCCAAAATCCAAATTGAATCATTATCACAGCTTAATTCCTCAAATTAAAAGAAATGCAACAACGCTAGGTACGCATATTGTTCATAAACTGCAAAAAAGGTTAGAGACGTTCCTTTCCAATTACGAATATCACCAATACAATTTAAAACAAAATATTTCCAAGGGGCCGGTCAGTTATGAGAATAATAAAACTTAGCCTGATATTCGAACAAGTTTAAAGCATTATTTTTTCCTGGACACTAGGCAAAGAATATTCTGAAGAGAGACTTGGCCGGAGCGTTTGTGTGGTCAGTTGAGATGGACGACTTCACTGGACATTGCGGAGGGTCAAAGTTCCCCCTTCTCCGGACAATTCACAACGTCCTTCAGGGCAATGGAGTTCCGGCCAGTTCTGGTCAGCAGGTCATCGAGTCAAACCCCGGTAGGTGTAACGACCAGTGCCTGCCCATAATAATAATGTACCATCAATCATTTATGAATCACGGATACTTGACATATCGATGTCAGTCAATCAATAATGATATCACTCAAAACCGTTTCTACAGTGCAAAAAATCAATTTCTTGATGATGCAAAACGTTTGTGATGTCATGTCTTTGCCGATAACAGGGCGTAGCAACTTCCCTTTCAGGGTTAAAGGCGTTATCGTTTCCTCACTGGCTTATGTTAGACTTTCTGTAAGATCTTTAATCGTTGCAGCAAGATTTTATATAGCCAGTTATTGAGACTGGTGCGAGTTATGACTGCAGCTGATGGGGTGATGTTGTTGAGTAGCATATGTATTCAGTTGTACTTAATTGTTCAGTGCTAGCTCACTTACAACCTGGAAAGTCTACCAAGTGAAAGAACTTCGTCAACCATTGTTTTGAAACGTACCTTTGTACAAAAAATAATACTTTGCTCAAGCACGTTAACTTTTAACTTTCAAAGTGATTCAATTCAACATACAAACCAATATAAAAAATAAATGGTCCAAATGTCTTTAGATGTGAAAATATTATATGTTTCAGTATTCCCCAAGCCACCAGCAGAATCAGGGTCATCTGAAGGATCCTTCTCTCCCGCCGAAAGTTCCCACTCTTCCTCCGGAGAAGAATCGTCTAGCTCCGAGGGCGGTTCACCTAGCTTTGAAAGCGGGTCTTCTTCCTCTTCACAAATCATGGGCAATGTTGACTGCGACAAACTCGGACTAGGGATCTACGAAGACGTAACATCATGCCTGACCTTTAACCTCTGTGTTCCGGCTGAACCCAAAGGTCTACGTTCTCTGAAGATGCACTGCCCGTCAGGAACGAAATTTGACGCTGAACTGAAAATCTGCAACCACGCTTCCAAGATTGACTGCTAATTTTTGATATCATGACCCATACGTTTGTCTCATCATTGTATATATATGTTAGCTCCTGTGTATTGTGGTGTTGTATGAAACATTGTGACGCTGGCAGTCGTACGAAACGAGTCATCTTTTGTTCATATGGTCCGTAACAAGTGAATCTCCCTAGAATCATTATATCACTTTGGGTCCAAGACTTTTTCATGACGTCAAATCATTTATGAGCGACAAAATATGATTATAGTAGCTTTATGCTGTAACCATAAGTTCTGGGTCAACCGGTAGTGTCGAACTTCCCGAAGTGAATATGGATTTAATTTATAAAGCGTAAGCATCAAAATTTGATCAGAGATTTTAGGGAGGCTGCTTTTTACTTAAGTTTAACCTTCATGATGCGAGGAATGTATGCAGTCAGGTGGCATCAAGGGGGTTAAGACCATGTTTCCTCATCGAGCCATAATATAACCACAACTGGCTGCCAGCGAACAACACAATAAGAGCTTTGCTCCGCGTAAATACTTACACACATCCCCTGTCAAAATGGCGATTACATTAATACTTTCAATAAGCTTTGAAAATTTCCAAAATTTAATGGCATAAAAAAATGCTGTCAATGAAAGTTTATTGACCTCTAGTTTTTTCTTCAGTCACGTTTCTTGAATCCAAAATACAAAGAACCATAATATTGCAAAATTAAATGATCTCTTTTCATGACATTGGTGAACGTAATACACCTCATTCTTATGATTTTAACATTGTTTGATGAACACATTTAAACCCCAAGCAATTAGATCATTTGCTTCGAAATGTGGCAATATTTAAAAAAAATTTATGAGTAATTTTTGTTTTTCGTTCTAAAATATGAGTTCTTAAAATGATTGTTGCATCATTTATGGTTTATTCTCCAGAAACCTGAATAACAACTTGTAAATAACCTAGATAAAGATATGTTTCGTTCTCGGTTGTATATGTCCCTAGTTTTACGTAGAAACGTTTGACTTAGTATGACATGATAGCTTGGAACCTGTATCATATGTATTAATAAAATGTGAATTTATGAAATGGTCCAATTTTTATTGTTTTTGTGGTGAATTTAGTACATCTCTAATCTCAGTACAACGTGATTTGACGACAAAAGGCGACCCTTTGCTATGAACTTCGTTTACGTTGACCTCGAAAAACTCAAGCAACTGTCTTTGAGACAGAGACAGAGACAGAGACAGAGAACTTCTGAATATTTCATCCTGCTTAGCGGTATGCAGTTTATGAACCATTCTCTCCCCACAGAGGCAGATCAAGTCGTGTTGATTTAGCCTCTGTTCTATTACGCTGAAATCCTTGGGTTCCGGCAGTTTAATTTCCCCTGGCGGAAAACAACTGAGTCACAAGACATTTGAATATCTTTAGCAAATGACAACACTTCACGCATGGAAAGCGTCGTTCATATCACAATGCTTTTGCCTTGATTCAGTAACCAAAATGATGATTTAAGAACAGCGTCGCTGATTGCACAACTAAATTTGATTGCCTCCAATCAGGCAGCTCTCATTCTATCCCACAAACTCCGCGTAATATAACAGAGGCTAAATCAACTTGACTTGATCTGCCTATGTGGGGAGAGAATGTTTATGAATGTGACACTCGAACTTGAACAGGTTTCCGAACAGTTATACTCGACCAACGGTTTAACTTTGTTCGTAAAAAGATTTAATTTGGTCAATGGAATGTGATACAGAATATGTCAGTAGTCCTGGTTATTGGAAGTTACAAATATACAAGATGCAGTATCAATGGAATAAGTCATTCTCTACCCACAGAGGTAGATCAAGTCATAAAATGTTGATCAAATCTCTGGTTTCCAAATCATTTGAAAAAAATCAGCCAATGAAAACACTTCTCGGGTGGTTTTCATCATAATGCCTTTTCATGAGTCAGTCCCCAAACAGCGTTGCTGATTTCACAACTAAGTTTGATTGCATCCAATCAGACTTCATTTGTTCTAGCCCACAAACTCAACGTATTCAAACAGAGGTTGGCTCATATTATGACTTGAGGAGAGAATGAAATCCAATCGACGCAGCAGTATTTTGTCTTACTTAAATCAAAGCGCGTAATTTCAGTACAGATATTCCTGGTGAAAATGACAAATATAGTGCAGAGCGTCTGAATATTCGACCCATGGCTACCGAGGATGTTATTAGAAGCGAAATAGTTGCAAACTTGTTTCGAGTCGCTTCATTGCAGGATAACTTTTCCTTATATTAGTCTGACAAGAAACCCGATGAATATATCTACTATAAATCAGCATATATATATATACTATATATAGTCAGCATCCTCATTTGATAAGTCTTACTCAACATCAAATCTTAATGCCATCAGGATGTCCTTTACTCCTCATAAAACCATACTGCGTCTCCTCATAAAACCATTTTAGATATGGGGAACTAAACTAAAGGATCTGTATCATCATCATATAAGACTTATCGGTAAGTTTTAATTTCATGATAAAATGGAAAATGAAAAGATTGCAACATAAAAGTTACAGAAATCAAGATTCTACTTCTGATAAGAAAATACAATGTAGCTGTAAATGATCATTATGATTTTGTACGAGTTAAAAAAACGAAATTGTTTTTTCTCTCCTTTTTTGACATTAAACATACAAAACTAAACTTACCAGCAAAGAAATATATGAGGATGAACTATGTCCGTTATTTTTTAACCTTGCAAAAACATTATCAGTTTTCACAATGCCAATTTACAGCAATTTTTCATTTATATTTTTGTGTGTGGTTCGAACGTACACATGTAAAGACTGTTGCGATGGTGTAGTCCCTTTAAATCAAGGAGAAAGGGATAGAAACTCATACAGTCGTCGACGGGGAAGCTACATTCGAGGTTGACTTTTAGTCTGAAAGTAGTCAGTGTCAGAGGGAATCATTTCTAGTTGGGAATAAGGTGTTTTTTTTAACAACACATGTTAATATAGGATTTGCTAACTTGAGAGTTGGCAAGGTTGATGCCCTGCCTGTTTAAAAAAATGCCTGTTAAATTAAAAACATGTTACATATTCGTGTCCGAATGACAAAGATATATGGTAATTACTCACTTTTGATAAGAATAATATAGTTGATCTTAACGAATTCATGATCTCTTCAACCCAGAAATGGAAATTGATAAGAGCAGGGTTGAACGTTTTAAAATGCCAATTGTTTTGGAGCCATAGTCATTTAAAATGATATGTATTTAATATTTGCGTTATTGATATTGATATAAAAGAACGTAATAGATAAAGTAAGGTTGTATCATGTCTTTCAAATCCACAGTGACTGCACCTGCCATTTCTATACCTATCCTAACTTTGACAATGCATATAAATAAATACACTTATGGAACTTGTACGCTTTGAACTTGATAAGTCTATAACATGTATGTGTATGGAACGATTAATATGTCTGACCAGAAGAGGTTTTGAACGTTACCTATATCCTATACAGCTGCGAACCTTAGTTTGATCACTTGCTAGTGTATCAAATATATAATGCTATGTTTAGCAATGCGATTCCTTTTTCTTACACAACATGAATTAAAGGTGTTCACACCAAAATGGCCGCCAATAGACTTCATGTGAATCTTTATAATTTGTTCTCTGACTATGGATGATTGGTTTGTTTGATTGATGTTGTTTATCACATATTATGACATATTGATTATTATCAATTCCCTGTGAGTGTATCTTAGTGCTAATATCATGTTATTTGGGTTTCGTTTGGCCATCAATCATCTAGCTAATACCATCAGAACTGACAACGGATCATTAGATATACAGGTTTAAAGTGGCCATTTTGGGATCATCTTGTCGCTTGTGCAGAATTTAAAATTTTACATGATTCAATAGACAGACAGGGTCACATTTTTAAAATACGATTTTCTTAAACTTCGAATAAAGTATTCCATATAGACAATTTGAGAAAATAGCACGATTACATTGATTTAGTGCAAAAGAACAAATTTGACTTGGACCCGAAGCTGGAGGATTCTGTTGGAAAAATAAAAATAGTGTTTTTGACCACTGGTCACTTCAATGACCTGCCAAAGCCGTTACGGGTAATTGTAAGGCATGACATACGAATATGTTAACGCAAAATGAATCTTAACTTGTTAAGTGAATTTCAAGACTATCCGTTTCAAATTCGCAATGCTAGGATGCCTCAAACATATTCCAAATTACATGATATTTGCACTGGAATACACAGACAAGTGAACAAACTTTAGGTACGCAGCTGTTGATGCCGACCACCATACCCTCAGACTGTTATCATTGTTCTCTTCAGTAGTTGACAGGACAATTTTCATTTGAAAAGTATCCATTTCATACGAAAACAAATTTACACTTATTTACAACACACATTCGTAAGAGTGATCATAACAATCTCTTTATTATCATTTTTCACATATGTCTTTTTCAATAAATGGTTTTAAAATGAATATCCTAATGTACATTATAGATAAATGTACATACATGTCAATGTCTATGTGTATATCTATCACATATATCGACTGCACCATCTCAGTGATGTGTGTTATATACTGCTGCCTTTAGTTAAAAGGATTTTTTCAATTTATCAACTTAAACTTTGTAAGTCATACTATCAGTAGATGGCTAATGTTCGTTGAATGCATTCCATGGCTCCTGGACAAGTGTCCGCATGATGACGTAGAATACTTTTTAATTTTTCTCGCTCCTCATTCAACCGTTTCTTTTCTTTGAGAAGATGTTCCCTTTGAAGTCTCAGTTCCTTTGCTCTCTGAAAAGACATAAATATGAATGTCAGTAATTTCATTTTGTGTATGTGCAGATATTGCACATTTTTGTAATTAAGATTGACAGTCTGTTGTCATTGTCTCAAATACATATTTACATTGCCATAATGTAGTAAGGATGATATGATAAATTCAATAAAGGCACCATAGAACGTTCGAAGAAAAATAGAAAATCACGAAAAGTAAAAATATATATCAATTTCGAGGCAATTTTTTATAACGATAAAAAAGAGTCCTTAAAATAACGTATAAAATTGGGTTTTGCTACATAAATCAATATCCTATCGCAAATAAGTCAATGTGCTCGCACCAAAATGGCCGCCAGTAGTTTTTAAGTAATGAGTAATCAGATGACGATATTGAATTTGACATACATGTAGATCAATATTCGGTAGAGAAAATTTGAACAGAGAAAATTTAAAAAGAGTTGCCACTACCCTATAAATGCTATATAATAAAATCAATAACAATAAATAACATGATCTACAATTAATACGAAAACAAATAACTTAAAAGATAGAAAACACTACCTTTTCCAATGAATCTAGTTTATGCCTCTTCTTTTCTCGACTTTTCTTGGCAGCTAATTTGTTGTTTTCTTTCCTCTGTTCTGCCCTATTCCTTTCCTCCTCTGTCATCTGTGAACAACAAGTTCAATGTTTCAACATTTAAAGGGACAGTACTTTCGAGGTATTTTCAGTTGAAACATTCAAGTTTATGATACTAAGATGTTATCAGTACATATTTATCATAATGTTAATAGTACATGATAATAACACAATACAGTTGTAATATTTTATTTAAGGGTTACATTCTGTTGATTAATATTTGAATTGATAATGTGCACACTCATCAAATTACAAAAACAACGAGGAATGACGCCATTCATCCGTGCTACGAATGGTAAAAGCCTTGCTCCTGCATTACAAGGCATTGTTGCTAAGTCTTCTCATTAATGAATGTAAATGTGTTGATGATCTTATATTAAATATTGTTTATTCTCAATAAAAATGAAAATTGATAAAAGTGCAACGTTTTTTTGTGACATTATTTAAACTAACAAGACCGCGAAACGGAAGCCAATATATTTCTAGATTCATAACAGCATCAAAGAGGAATTATCAGTTTCCTATTGAATATTCTGTTTAAAGAATGAAAAGATATGTCAATTAAATGATTGAGGTGGTGAGGTTATATTTCTAAAATTCGAAAGAAATTTCAATTTTACCGATGGGTACATGAACCAAGTAATTGCCAAGTGACAAGTGACAATATTAAATGGAAGACTTGTTCATTGTCTTTGAAAACATGATTTTTCATATTTCATAATTAATAATGTTAAATTAAAAAAAGATTCGATCACCTTCGTACTCACCGCTCAAATACTAATGAAAAAAGAAAGGAGTTTCTGTCTGCGTTTAATCACAATTAATGATACATTACTGAGGGTTTATTTCCACGTCCTTACAAAAACAAACGGAAACGGACAACAACAAAATAAAAACATTGAGATTCATTTTCATTATATTATATACAGAATTACGTCATGTAACAGAATGGCATCTTTTTTTGCTGACCTAGATTTAACACTAGAGTACCGAACGACTTAAAGGTCTAATGTCAACTTGATATTTGCGGTGATACGTATCTATATATAGTGCTTGCGTCACGTAAATATTTACCAAATGATATGAATGCAATGATGTAAAGTACGCTTATGTCATGTATATATTTTCCTATTAAGCCATTTTTAAAAGGGTTAAATGAATAAAGATTGCATTTGGAAGGAACAAAACTTTTACTTTTCACTTCACTTCACCTAAAGGGAGAGAACTCAGTATAGATACACGATTTTATTTAGTTCATATGACAGGGTATTACGCAAAACAGTGTTCTGCAAATAGGCCCAAACGTCAGATTACAGTATCCACATTGTATTGCAAAATCATTTTTGTTTGTACTTTGTAAACTTTGTGCCGTCAAAATACCTCTTAACCCTTGTACGATGTTGAAAAAAAGCACTACATGTATATGAGTTTGAGGTCAAATGTACCTGATCACTTTCATTGACTTATCTTATACATATGCTACCGTTACATTTATGCAATGTACGCTGATATGTACATAATTATGTAATGTATAAATGTAAAATGTACATATTTTGTATACGGGCCTGTAGACAAATAAAGGACTTGACTTTCTCCTTCTTGGTAGTTCCACACACATATTAATCTCTTAACTAAACTAAAAGATTGATTCAAATGTAGAATCGGTCACACTATATAATATATTTAAAGAAAAGCATACTTAATATAATGTTTCAGCATCTTCTTACGGCGATTACAGATTTATTCTTTAGACCTAGATAATTCGGTACATAAACACATGATAGTAGCATTTAACAATAGTTCTTTTTGGGGGAAATTACCATTCTCTCCCAACAGAGGCAGACCAAGTCATGAAATGGTGATACAACATCAACTTGCCTTGATCTACCTCTGTGGAGAGAGAACGGGAAATTATAAGCCTTAACATAAACATAATTTTTTATGCAATATATTAGGCAGGAGGTATATGTTCAATGAAGTAATTTTCAAATTTATGTGTGTGTATATCTTACTGTTTGCAATATTATTTTCTAAAATGGTTGGCTGTGAAGTAAAAATCAATACAATATGTCTCTAATTTGTTAATGAGTTAGATGACATGCATGTAGTTAGATGAGTTCCGGGTCATTTTGACCCCAGATATCGTACAATGGTTGGTTAATCAATGGTGCTTCAGTGTAAACTCGGTCTTACTCTATATTCCCGTCAATATCGCATCTATAAGAATTGGAATTTTTTTTCTCCAAAAACATGTAACTATCCCCATATTGCCTGTAAACAGAATTTCCAAGCTTTTCAGTAATATGGCCTTTTATATTAGCTCTGCTTGTCAAGGACTACTTTCATATTGATTAACAAGCTTTTATTCTAGTGGGTATTTCTCATTAAATAATTCATTTAAACATTACATAAAATAAAACAACATTGAATAAATGAATAAATTTGATAAAAAAATCACAGCCTTATGTTCGTTTACTGTTATCACCAATTTTGTGGTTTTAATGACGTAATGCTGTTGTCGTTGTTGTCTCTGTACATGTACAGCCGGTGGGGTCTTCACAATCACTAGTTGTTATGTAGTAATTGCTACTGAGATTATTTCTTTGGTTTTGTTTCAAGTGAACATATACATGAGTTGGAATGAGTGAAAAGACAATATTTCCTGATTTATGGAGATGATTTTGAAATAAATAGTGAATAAATTAAGTTCTATTCTAATTCGATTTTCCGAATAAAAATCAACTTTCCTGAGAAATTTGAAACTATATCTCCGAAGTGTAGTTTCAAATTGACACCAAGCATTCAACACTAGTTAAACCTGAATATTCATAAAACACAATAGTAGAAAGCCCGCTTGTATACATTATCCGTAATGACGTTATATTGAACATACTAAACGTATCTACATTTACATCTGTTAAAATGATAATTATTTGCCTTTATAAATGAACGTCACTATCTCATTTCAACAGTGATGTATACGTTTATGTGTATGACATAAATTATGAGAACATCCAATTTTCTATAGTCTATATCAACAATACTTCAGTTTACAGTATTTTCGTCCGGACAAAACCTCTCGAAAAGCAAGAGTAGATATGCAATGATATAGCCATTTGTCAGAGGCTCATTTTCTATTTTAAATATAATAATCGTTTTGAAGAATTATTATTTCAGAGACCAAATAAAACAAATATTAGTCTTCATTATTCAATACGATACTTTTTCATTTGCGGTTCCAGGGGTTCAGGATTTTGTGGTAGGAGACTATTTCCCTACCCTTCAAACCATTCTATAAATTAATTTATGTCAGGGTTCCGGTTAGATACATTTCACTGCAGTACAATGTACTATAGGCCCTATTGGTCGGAGTCTACTACAATCTCATTAAAATGATATCTTAATTGCTTCACTACGTTACGCAGATTAAAGATCTCACAAGGCCCCGTAAGTCCAGCCGTCAGGGTAACCTTTGACCGCTTGATGTGAGGAAGATTTCATCCACCAATCAAATCGTACGTCTCTTAAAGGACAATTCAAGAGATTAAACTGTAAATCGGCACAGCCCAAATGATAAAATGATAACTTATGACCTTTCGAATTTCCCAAAAAGCAGTGTTAGGTAATTTGCATAGGTCGTAAATTCATTTGTAATGTTTGACTATTTGACAGAACTAGATTCTTTCTAATTTGCATATGTACATCGAATATGTGTGATATCAAATCAACAAGACTTGATCTAATGTTTTTATGTCAGTTCTGGTCTTCTCATTTGTGTCAGAATATTTATGGATACAAAATACACCGAATTTAATGAACATGAATCGTTTCATATAAGATTTAAAGGGAAACGTTTATATAACGTAACTGTTCCAAAAATAGCATCTACAGCTTGCTGTTTGAATTTGCCCCGTTTACGGTGATTTCTTCGATAATGATAACATTAAAGTATTTACCTTGACGATTTTGGACCAACAAATTGATAGGAGCGATATAAAGCACAGTTTGAGTTATTCATTCGGACATGACAGGAAATATTTGTTGTCGACATTTAGAAATAGTCGGAAATGTTCGTTTTTCGAGTTTTGAAGATTACATATGAATACCCGTCACCAGCAACCCGAGTTACGGGGCAAAGTCGCTGATTGGCTGAGTCAAAGGATACTCTGACGGCTGTTATAACTGAGCCTGGTAAGATCTACATGCGTAGCGTAGTGTAGCAAATAGATCGTATTTTAATAAGATTGGAGTCTACTACAAACAAATGCGCAAAAGAGTAAAAGCGAAGAGTTATCGTTCTTTGTTATTCGTTAATCAGTCTATGTTCATCTAGTTTATTTTTTAAATTAAGCAATTAGTATGTAAGTCATTTCTGAAATTTACCTAGATCTATGTATACATGTTTGTACACATTTTAATACTACGAATATTGAAATAAATGGTCCATTAACCGTAAACATAAATGAAATGACTACAGCGGTTGTCGTTCTTTGGTCTTGTATTCTGTCAAAAATATGCGTTAATGCAAATACTCAATAAAGGGAAAAAATGTTGATTTGACCGGTATATATTCTACTAATTGCTCTAACGGTATAAAATGTTGCCTAGATACATTACAAACCTCTTCATCATGATAAGCGTATCCAGCGGAATCTTCCGTATCATACTGATCACCGGATCGCCTGTGTATAACTGATCTCAGTCCATTCCTCGAGTCGTCCTCTGAACTCGAACTAAACACGTCCAAATTAGGTATTGACATTTTACACGATGTAAGTGGGCAGTTTGAGAGACAGGAGACCAAAGACAGAAAATTCCCAGCGCTTTATGTATAAACTTGGACACGGTCTGATGTGGAGCTATTTTTAGAAAACCGGCGCAAACTCGACAGGACCAAAACCACAACATAGCATTCGCTGGCAAGACGGAAACGAGTTTCCGCGAAGTGAGTTGTTATGAGCGGAGCGGGCGTGTTGTACAACTTGAGAGCATGATGTGTAGATATATAAGTACATTAATTTTCCAACAATCAGTCTTCTGATGTCAGCCGGCCGGTAGATTTTTTATCTCCAAAACGTGAGCTGTACTTTTATAAGAAAGTGCGTATAGTATGCATAACCAGTGAGCTGTGTATAATTGGTTTGTTTATACACGAGTGAATACTTTTCAAAAGATGCCGGCCGGTATGTTACACGTATGTGCTGATATGAGCTGTAACTTAAATCATGGGCGAAGAGGAAGCGAACGTTTACGTCAGGCCGTTTGATTTACCAATAGTCACAAGCAAACATTTTTTTCACGTACATATAATTATTATGATGATTTCGACCATTATAATGATACTAATTAAATCGAGAATACAAATCATGTTTCATCACTTCTTTTTGAACACATGGTTATTTGTTATTAACAAATGTCAATTGAACTCTTCTACATCTACAACACACACAACACTTCATATAAAATATACACAAAGAACTTAATTAAGCACCCCCCTATTTTGAAAAATGAATTTGGGTGCCTTTGGACTATTTGGATCAATTTGATGTATTGACCACTCCAGATATAACAATTGCTTTGTTTTTTACTGTTTAATTGAACAAAAAATCGCTAATGTGCAAAAATAATGAAAATATGAGAAAAACTGTGAGACTGCTGATATGTTGCCAAAAATAACTATTGTCATAGGGGAAAAACTACACATTTAACTTTGGATGTTATGAATTAAAAATAGCATTTCTGATCCCTGGTTGACATTCATACACAAAAACCCTTTTTATCATGCATGATACGAGGATAGTAAGACATTGAATTTTCAGTACTTTTTTTCATCAAAAATTGATAAAATGCCTACAATCTTAACATTTGTGAGTAAATTTGAGATTCATTGAGTTGAACTTGTTGATCAAACACTTTACCTTCCTTTAGATAAGCCATTATCTTTGACAGTGACCAATTAATGTCTTTGTGCAGTTTTCTTTAAATTCGATATTATATAATTTTGTGATTTTGAAGGTTCATACTGCTTTAACGATTGACTTTTGCTTTGGGGTTATTTACTAAAAAGTCATCAATTCACTCAAAAGAATGATAATAATCACATTACAGCAAAAAATATTTACTTTCATTTTCAATGTTAAGGTAACTTGGATTTTGACTAAAAAATACCAAGTTTTTGTAAAGCCAGTTATTCAGTAACAGTGAATCGTAAACCGAGTGAAGTTTTCGTTTCCACGCTGCAAGATGATCGTTCTTTTAAAACATCCTTATTGTTTGCCTGTTCATTTGTTTTCGCTATTATTAGCAGTGTTTTTCTGTTTGAAAAAGTGGGGGGTGCTTAATTAAGTTCTTTGTGTATAGTGCACCACAGTTGATTCACAATAAAAATTAGAATATATACAATACAACGCAACGCAATCACAATATCTTTCGCCAGCGAGTATGATGAAATCACTGCAATGACACAAATGTATTTAATCATAATTTCAAATATTGTTTTGTGATCTATCATTACATTATTTCATCAAATTTATATCATGTTAGCTGTTACTGGTCTTGTAACGTTTGATATATTTTCGTTAGAGCGGTCTTCACCGACTATTGAGCTATTTGACCGATTCAGTAAATGTATATTTCATTAAATGTAAATTTAAAGTTTAAGCCAGATTAAACAGATTTGACAAACTTAAAGTGCAGGAATTCAGTTAAAAGATTGAATATTTTATTTCTAGTGTGCACACGTAAATGTGTGTGCACTTGTGCGCGTATTATAAATGTGACGTGTTTAATATTCCATTTTCAATTGTTATTACTTGTGTGACCCGGATTCTCGTTCATATTCTAACCCATTCTCTTCCCACAGAAGCAGATCAAGGGATGACATGTTAATACAGAGTTTGTTGGGTAGAATGGGAGATGCCTGATTGGAGACGATCAAAGTTAGTTAGCAATCAGCGACGCTGTTCTTAAATAATAATTTTGACTACTGAATCATGACAAAGACATTGTGATATGAACCACCCTTTCAATGTGAGAAGCGATGTACCGTATCTTTCTCCTATGCTTTACTACATGACTGTGATCTAAATAGGATCCTTAGATACAGTCTAGATCCTCATTGCGCAAGTCTAAATTGACTGAATACACATATGAAATGAAAAGACTAAAAAATATATAAAATTATAAACGTCGATAAAGTAATTATTCTAATTTATAGGCTAATTTTAGTCTACTTGCATCTTTCAGTTTCTCAAATGTCCAAAACACGTCTTGTAAAGACAATTTACCATATATGGCAGTGTGTTTGTAAATTGTAATATTTTGTAATATGGGCCATGGCCTTGAATACTGAATAAATACTGTCTGTCTGTCTGTTTGTGTACGTGTGGACGTGTGGACGTGTGGACGTATGGGTTGAGGAAGTATAATAAAATTAAATAAATATTAACGAGTTTTATTATTCTTAGATTTCTCTCGCCTCAATGAACTAAATATAACCAATCCTATTTTTAAATCCATGTCAAATGTTTATACTGTATATGGTTACAACCAAACATATCAATTTTACGATGAATGACGCTGTTTGAAAGTGATGAGTTAGCTTAAACATCAACTAACCTCGACTTTACCACTTCTCGATTTTCGTTCAAAGATTTTTCAAAAAAATTTAAACTGGGCTGGATTTTTGTTAATTTGTCCAATAAACACCTTTAATTAGCCTTTCATTGAGACAGCGTAATTATCGGCTGTAAAAACCCCACCTGGGTCAGGGGCCATAAAACTCGCGCGTGTGTGACGTAATAAACAGACTACACAGATTAACGTATCATTATTTGAACTGAAATACTGCCTAAATAATTGTTTAATTACCATTGATGTGGATATCTTGTTTACGCCAAATGCTTATTAGTGTTACAGCGTAAAATGATTTATCTAACTGGGTGGAAAACATTTTCTGAAAATCGTTTATTATTGGGTTTTGTCTGTGGTATTGTTATGATAGATTATAGATATAACGAGACTACTTCTGCTTATGACGTCACAAAAAGGGGGTGTAACCAGTGACGGGCAGTCATGCATTCAATGGTTTGTGGCCAGATAGGTCTAAGCGGTCCATCAAAAGTGACATTTAAAAACGGCTTTCATTACCAAACTGAACATACTTGAGTAGCGACCTTTGGCGCACTATACAATATTGTAATCAGACTTTAATATAACTCAAATAAAATAGTGAAATATGTTTGTGGTTATATGAACTTTAATAATCATTTGAAGTATATGATTATGATTATCAGTAAGATTTTTCAGATAAATTCTGTTATGTTCCAAAATATATATCAAAATATTGATATATTGTTGAATAGATTGATGGCATGTAAAATGTAACGATAACTAACAGTACCGATATTGTGCTGAGGTCACTGATATGAATGATGATATTGATAGGTAAGCAAATCCACCAATGGTTTATGATCCTTACGTAAGCAATGTCAACAGCAATAACTGATCTTCGTGTCCTACTAAACTTAAAGAGACACAGAGTTTGTTGATAGGATCACATATGTCAAATTTTGAAATCGATGTTATTACATCGGGAACCACTAACTTTTACTGAAAATAACAAGTTAAAGGTCAATCAGTACATTAGAGCGAAAATACAGCCATTCAAAGTCGGGATTTTGATCGAAAACCGGACAATGTGGCTCGAGTGGCGCGCGCAAATTCGCCAAACGTAATTTTAAAACCTTGTCATAAGCTGACAGGAAGATATATTCGATTCGATAGTGTTTATTAGGTATTGTAACTAACATTTAAGAGATATTATGCATAAATGGATATATTTGCAAGTCTAGTGATGAGATATGAACTTCAATCAGCATATTATATTAATTATTTTGTAGTTTATCAAAACCAAATAAAATTTTAAGAAAGATACTCTGTGTCACTTTAAGTATCTTCAAAACTTGCAGATATATACAAACATAGAATAATTATGTGAACATTAATTTTTTTCGCCGTGATTTACAGTAAAAATACGTTTTAAAGTAACTAATTGCAAACTTTAGTAACACTCACAAAGACCATCATGGCATACCCAAGACCATATATTCGGATGCTCTGCCTTAGATTAGTCCTTGTACTTTTTACCAGGCAAACATGTACTCAAATTACTTTGTTATGAAACAAAAACCTTGATAAATCAATGTCTTGGATGAGTTGATGGAAAAACACGTTTTTTTCAATATCTTGTACCATGGAATCTGAATGAAAATGGCACCTTTCGTTAAACAGCTAACACAAAACGAGTGCTAAACTAGAATAAAGTTCCAGTTCCAACACAACAAACCTCAAGTGAGGAACACTGACGATGGGTTAATAAAATCGGTACTTGTGAGTACAGTGTTTTCTTATATCAATGTCTTTACATCGTATGATTCACATTATATCATATTATCAATGCTTGTGACGTCATCGGATTTTCAAAAGAAGATTCGACTTTGACCTTGACCTTAGTAATTTTAATCTTTATCCGTATGGATACCGAAAATATCCGTTTACTTTATCCTGCCGAGAACATCATCCACTGTATGATAAATATGAACAGAACATCAGCAGTGTCTCCAGAGGTTCATATATACAGCTTAACTATATAATAAAGGTTATTCTAAACATATTCTGAACATGTGATGACATGCTAGTAATTATCAAATTTACAGTACACCGTAGTCTTAACTTAAGTTCGTCTAGAGGTACTTGACCTAGATAGATAGATAGATTGCCTCTATTTTCTCCAAATTTGAATATTACAAGCATGTTAATACAGTTACAAGGGCATTAAGCTACATGTTTTACTATTTACAAGAGAAAAATGCTGCGAAAACAAAGGTTTACATTTGTCGATGAAGATGTACATCGTGATTGAGTATCATATTTTTTGTTCTGTGAATCGATACATTTGAGATGTTCTCAAAGAGGAGTGATGCTATTACATCATCTTGTGACCATAGGTCAACAACGCTATCTGCAGGCATAATGTCACATATATTTTCAAACTGTAAATTTCGCTTTTGCATGTTTGGAGTACCAACAATACCACACATACATTCTGAACCTTTTGCAGTTCTCAGATTTGCGATATTTCCAAGCGATGTAGATTTATCTGGTAACAACGTACAGCTCTGTATCTAAGCATATCATGTCTAGAGAACAGCTGTCACTCTAGTATATAAGTTTCAGATTATCTTTATCGTTCATTTACAATTAATGACCTGACAGATTAACATGGCACGGTGAAATTGAAAACATAAAAATGTTACAAATGTGAAATCTTATTTGTAAAACTGCCAGGCAAAAGAAAGTACACACCACAGTCTGTTTAAATTTACTTAATATCTAAGAGACATGATGTATTAAGTTATCTTGTTGATATTTTGTTGAAATAGCTTCGCTTAATGCAATTACGTATACATTTAAGTATTAAAACTTACACTTTGCAGACCCCTACCATGGTTAAAATGTTGTCAATATGTAAAGAAAAGGCACGTTTATTGATTTTCATATAGAATATCTACTTCGTTGATGAAAATTTGTGTTAGATCAAAAGAGAAAAAAATTGGAGCAATTTATAAAGATGAAATTTCATTTTTTGAAATAACAAAGTAATAATCAAACGATGACTTAACTCTTGTTCTGATCAGTTTGAGAATACGACCTCAAAAACTCGAAATACTTTTAATTGAAAATCTTTCATATGATGAATTCAAAGGAAGTGTGTACTTTCTTTTCCTTGTCAGTTTACAATTCTAATCATGTTATAGACAGATGACATATAACATTTCTTGACATTGCAAGTCTCATTCAACTACAGAATACGACAAATAAATACTTGTTTGAAACAAATATATCTTCCTGCTCTACACAAATTACCAAAAATTAAGAGGACGTGCTTGTCAATATAGAGATGTCGCACCTTTATAACCCCGGTACCGTAAACCCCTGGATACTTGTATTGATTATACACAATCATGCATATATCTAATTAATGTTTTTGATAATTTAATTATGGTAATTGTTATACATTAACTGTTTTGTGATAACGTTTGTCAAAGACATAAAACGTTGCAAAGACATCCCTATTAATTGAAACGGGAGTATTATCATGTCACTTGTTTCTTTTCATATGAGAAAGCCAACCCGGTGATATCTTACACAGGATATATTTAGTTCATGCGGGCTAAAAATTAATGCTATTCAAATATGAAAAAATTTATTCATCAAATCCCAGAGAACCTCGCCACCATTCTGGTTCTAGTGTTGCTCAAAATCCGACTTTTGTGAGGTAGTTAAAGGGACAGTCCTGTCGGGGTACTTTTTGTGGCAACGGAATTCAAGGGACATTAAACTTTATACATATACAACTGCTCCATTGAAAATGGAATCAAGAAATAAAATTTGGTTTCTCCCTGAAAATTATGATCCTTCACATTGACGTTAGAGGCTTATGTTCAGAATTGCCAAATAATCAAATTGCTTATTCAACACTTCAGGTTTTGCACACGGTCTCCATTGGACGAGGCTCTAATACACCTTCTAACATGTTTTAATCGTATAAGCTTAATTGCATGGTTTTCAGTACGAATTCTTGTTATGAACAGTCCCAGGGGTGATGTTTGTTTAGGGCGTCGGAGCAATATGCCTTTCCAAAGATATAAGGCTATACGTTCTAATATATACACCTCGAAAAAAGACTTGCAACTTTCTTTTTTCACGAATGTTTCCTGTCTCCTGTTACAGATATTAATACACGAGATCTCCAGACATATGCTCATGTTCTCACCATAGATATATATAGTCATAAACTAGTATAAAATCTAACCTCTGATCGAACTAGCCGATTTTGTGGGCTAGAAAGGACCAACATTTTTATGGCTTGATCTACCTTTGTGGACGGAAATCGAACGGAAATGACGGTGTCCACCTTTGCCTACATAGCACTTTGTGTATCAATGTAAAACATCCTTATAAACCAGTGGTGTAAGTTATGAGTTTGATTGACCTAGATGCGATTCATGCACAGAAATAGAGTTTCATAACATACACAATATATAGGCTGTCTCTTTGTACTTTTGTACTTTGTTTCTAACAACCATCAAAGCTGTAAAATAATCAAAACATTTTTTCCCCGATACATTAACCAAAGGCAAAAGAGGCACAAAAGTCACGAAATGTTTAACATAAAATGACAATTTTGATATTTGTTTTGAATAGCATTTTTCCTGCATGGCAAATATTTGCTAGCTACCTTCCGGTCGAATGTCGTCATATGCTTTTTGGAAGTCGACGTGTACCACTTTACCAAACGTGGATTGTGATGACATTGTAGGTATTATTCAACTACGACTTGAACGATGAAAGCTAGATTTTATGAGCGACTCTTAACAAATGAACAGGAAGTAAGATTTTAGAACGCTTTATCTAGCAAAGGATTATGCCAACATTTCTGTTTGAGGTTTAGGCTTAAGACTAATCAAAGGAATCTACATTATAAACAAATCCCATCACCAATGCACTATTTACTACGATTTTTGAGAAGAAGACACCAACATATATGCCATAGGACACCGCCACTAAATGTTCTTACAGCGAGCAACAAAATAACCAAACGTACACAAGGTTTAAGTTTTTTAGGTTACAGAGACGTTGGCGAAATTAATTTTATTATAAAATATATACGACAACAGTTTCCTCGTTTGTCCCTTCCTGTCACCATGTACTCTTGTGTAAACTTTCAACACACATATCCAATGAGATAAAACAAGATTCCCATGATGCTTCAGACCTTTATTTGGACCTCAATCACTTGGAACACACGGCACAGGTCAACTCCCTGTGGTCATGATACGGGGGACAATGCAAGGAGCCACACATCCCTTCAACCATGTACAGCAGCTGACCGTCTTCATTGGACGAACCTCCTGGTACAGCCTCGGGATCCGAGTCCATACAGATGTACTCCCCAGATGCATAGCCGTCAGCAGGCCCAAACAGATAGCCGGCGTACTCGAAGCTCCAGCCGTGGTAGCAGACATTCCGTGCTGGAACCATGATGGTTTTACTCTTAGAGTTGCTCTCGCATACCACACAGGGCATGTCTTCATTGTGCATCTTGTTGTAGTACATGTGTGCGTGACTAGAATCGTACTCAGTGCCGTAGATCGTAGAACGGAATCGTTTGTCAGGATGATTCATAGTGGTGTAGTTAGCGTAGATAGGCTTGTCTGCTAGACATAGGATGGTGGCACCCGAAGCTTGGTCTTGAAAATTGGCGCCTCCCACGAAACCTTGAACAGGATATGCATGATAGAGGTCATCTTCCTACGCAGAGCCTAAAACGTCAGTTTCCGAACTGTCATTTTATGCCTTGCTGCAGAGACTTTACTTTTCTGTGCTGCTATAGTGCCCCTACAGACTAGAGAGCAAGCACAGAAAACTCAAGGTTATGCAGCAAGGCATAAAACTGACAGTTTGGAAACTGGGATTTTAGGTTATGCGTAGGAAGATGGATAGAGGTGGAATTTACCCTATTGTTTTTTGAAAATGAAATCATGTAAGGCTTGTCAGGGTACTACATAGTGGTATAATTAGCGTAGATTAGTCTTGCCTGCCAGGAATAGGATAAGGACCATTTACCCTAATGCTTTTGCAATTGCAAATGTAACGCTTTCAACCTCTGGTAATAAGAATTTGCCGTTCTGGCACTGCACTTCATGTTTTTTCTATACATTGTAAAATAAAATCCTCACCATTATACACAGCTGTACTGTCAGCTGGACAAGTTGTTCTCCCCCATCTGGTGAACATTCCTGAAGCTGCAGAAAAGAACGACTGTATATGATTTATCATATTTTTAAGAGAGAAAGAGAGAGGTAGAGAAAGCTAGAGAGGTATTATGAAGATGGCATATGAGTAGGGAAGATGAGTAAAAGAACGACGCTGTTCATATAATACACTTTCTTGGACAGTAATTTGTTGACACTAGGAATAATTTATCATACGATTTGTTGGCAGCGTTTCTTTAGACACTAGTTTCGATATATATTTAGGTCTTTTGGGGAGTCTTATTTGCCTGCGTTATATTATACTACCTATATATAACCAGGTAATCGTTTCATTAAATAAAATCTATATTTAAATATAGATTTTCCTGATGAGAAGTTGTATAGTGTTGATAGAGTACGGACATTTCGGCATGACTAATAATTTCTCAAATGTCTATGATGGTATGATAAATTATATGATACGATGAAAGAACTGTTTAAAAGAATGCATGTTTACCCGCTGTCCCTTGCGTCAATTTCCCAAGGTCCGACAGGGCAGTTTGCAAGGTAACTTCGGTATTGTCTAGTTTTGTCTCCAACTCCTTCGTCAACTTTTTGGCTGTATCCACCTCTTGTTCCATCAGAGCCAGGTGAGTCATCAGGCTACCAACATTGATACTTCCATCTGAATTCAGAATTGGGTGCAGAAGTCCCGAAATTAGGGAGACACCGAGATACAGAAGAATCTGGAAGAGGAGAAGCATATCTGGACTTCACGAGGTGTTGCCGTGAATGTGTCTTATCTATCTATCAGCGCCTATATTTATGTGTGAGCTACCAATTGCCAGTCCATATCATTTAAAGATGACAAAATTCTTAAAATCCACTTGGATTTAAATATTCCAGACATTAAACGTGTCCTTCAAATATATCAAAGGTTTTGCTGAAAATTACCAATCGGATGTTTGTTTCAGTACCGTCACAATGATAATAAGGTTAAGGTGTCTCTAGGAGAGAAGCGCAGGTCACTATGTCAATAGCTATTTTCTCAACCTTTCTATAATCTATAAAGATATAAAGAAATGTCTTTTTTCAGGTCATGGAACAAGTTTGAATGAACATAGTTCAAGCTTTAAAGGAGCAGTAGCACATTTTAAGGGCAATATAAGGTGATGACAGGAAAATTTAAATAAATGGTTCCAGTTGGAAGACAATGTATTTAAATTAAATGACGCAGTAATAGATCAAATATATAATGTAAAGTTCAGCCATGCTATTCCTTTTTCTTACACAAAATGAATTAAAGGTGTTAACAAAAATTGGCTGCAAATGGACTTTATCTGAATCTTTATAATTTGTTTTCTTGCTATGGATGATTTGTTGGTGTAATGAGATTTTGGACACAATCCAAAATATAAAATCGTCAAAAACGTGCTATTGCCTCTTTAAAGAATTTTATTTGAACACGTATGTGGCTTTGCTCGATCATAATGTAAAACATACATGTATATTAAAGTGATATTTCTGGATTTATTTAAGATAATTTCTACATTCAAGACTATTTATTATGTGAGATTATTTTTCCAGGCGGACCTATTGGCTGAGAACCTGTCAGGTGATAGTCGATAGAAGATACATATTGTAGTTTTCCTAATACTAGGTTTTATTTTATCGAGTTTCATGGGTAAAGTTGATAATTAAGGAGTGGCGAAGTCACGAGTAAAATATTAACTTTAAGCATGTCACTCGATGAAATAAACTATTTGTTTGGAAAACTACATTAAGTATTATATTTATATTATGCTTTTTAATAAAAATGTGTAATTAAGATTATTTTAACACTGAAAGGATATCCTCATTAGTTCACATGGCTGAAATTAGTTCCAACGCCTGGACAGTGACAATATAATACATAATATCGTATATAACATATCGTTACTGTTAAGAGGTTGCCTGATGGCGAGTTTAATTCCCTGATAAAACCCATTATCCTACCTCATGTAAGAATCTCCTTCTCTGATTGGTCCACGTGACCCTGGATAAATACTGATATCACCCTCTTGAGCGGGAGGATAAATTATTTATATCCCGGCACATAAAAAGCATGAAAAAAGCGTACAGATTGAGCCTCTTGAAATGAACAATGTATGTTACCTCGAACACATGATCAAACTGGTTACCTTTGATCAACCGATATGTAGCTTTGAACAAACTATAGTAAAAGGGTTTCTCAGCCTCTCGCCTGGTGTTTTGCAACTCGCCTTCGGCTCGTCGCATAACACCAAGCTCGAGGCCGATATCTCCCCATGCAACCCGCCTCTGAATGGTATAACGACTCTATCATGACAGAGTTAAAAAAAACAAAAACAGTAGGTATCACAATCTATGTTACAGTAACAGTTTGGTAAAAGCCTTTACTTTCAAACGACAAACAATGATGAGAAAACTCTTATTCGAGTTTTACATTTTTTTTGTATTACATATTCTCAGATATTTGGAAGTTAGTCTGGTGGACTTATGCTTACGAGACAAATATTATGGATAATAACTTCTTTACTGATTTTTCACCTGTCAGTCATCAGTCACATAAAGAAATGGCAAGAAGTGGCCAAGAAAAGTCACGAGAAATAAAAAAAGAATAATAATATTTGTCTCGTTTTTTATATTTTGTTAATTGAAAAATCGAAAATTCTATCTAGAGCCTATCATCGTTTGACCGGAGTAATATTGCTGACCATTTCTTGGCCGTCACAATATCTGGCCTCTCTTTAACACAGACGATACACTCTTATCTCAAGAACCATCTTCCTACGCAGAGCCTAAAAGGCCAGTTTCCAACTGCAAACTGTCATTTTATGCCTTGCTGCATAGGCTTGAGTTTTCTGTGCTTGCTCTCTACTCTGTAGGGGCACTATAGCAGCACAGAAAAGTAAAGTCTCTGCAGCAAGGCATAACATGACAGTTTGGAAACTGGCCTTTTAGGCTCTGCGTAGGAAGATGCTCAAGAACAGGCGACTTGTCTGAGGATCCCCAAAATGACCTGCAAAGAGTTTAGATTTGTGGACATAATCTACTAAATCATTAAGAAATCGAGAATACTGAAATAATATATTCAAACGAACTGAACATGTCTTCATTCATCTTCCTATGAAAAGCTTCAAAAGCGAGTTTCCGAACTGTCAGTTTTATGCCTTGCTGCAGACTTGAATTTTCTGTGCTTGCTCTCTAGCTAACTACGAGAGAAAAGGTTGCTAACAAAAGCCCGTAGGAGCGCTGACAACAGTACAGAAAAATCATGGGTCTACAACAAGGCATAAAACTGACAGTTCGGAAACTGGCGTTTTAGGCTTTGCGTAGGAAAGTAAACTTCCTTATATGAATCTGTTCTTATATCCCTCCTTCTATTGAAGACTTTTGTGCTATGTTGAGTAATTTGCGTGGACTCTTTCCAAAGTTCAACAAAAACAACTCTTTACTCGCAATTCTATCCATTAACGACATATTTTTGATGGAAGAAAAAAATATTTTAACGTCTTAATTTTGATTTTCCGATATTGGTCAATAATATGGATTAAAAGCATTACTGTAAATATATAATTAAAATCTTAATCACATCATCAATGACAGGAACCTCACTATCTAGCCATGAATGACCAGGATAAAAATGAAAGATTCAAATTGATTATTATGGTAATGAACTTACAAAACCCCCAAAATGACAATCCCCGGCCCACCGCAAATTGATAGGGTCAAAGGTGTTATTTTTCTCTGACAATACATATGTATATGCAACACATTTCCCTTGAAATGGCTATGTTTTGGCAATTGTATGCCCTCTATTTTAGTAAAACTTTTGGTGACTTTCAAGAACAAGACAAAACTACAGATTGTCCAAATATGACAAGGGGTCAACATTTCGAAAATATTATTATCATTTTTTTTCTACTAAATCCTTAAATATGATCAATAACTTTATACACAAGTCATAGTCAATGAAACTGTGCTGATAATATTCTCAGATAAATATTGAATCACCCCTTTTTCACTAATTCAAAAGGTTGAATCATAGAAAAGGAGGTCCCGAAAATAAGCTAAAGAACGTTTTTAACACCTGCATATTTGGTGATACTTTGTCAGTTCTGCTGAGGCTAGTAATTGACGTCCAAACTAATATTACGTGATATTTGCACGTAGGCAAGTGATTCGAGAAGTGAACAAACTTAAGTAACATATCTGTGTGAAGTTTTTGGCTGATAACCAACATGCCATTGATTGCGAATTACATATATAAATAAATTGACCCATTAACCCATTTACTTGCGATTGCGATTGCGAAAACCTTACGCGGAGGAACTATTTCATGTTTACTACCTTTAAACTATTATTTTTAAAGATAGGTCATCTGAATTAGTACTTCGAGAGAAAACAAAAAAGCTTTTAACGTTTTAGCGCTGTATTAGAACAATGAATACGTTTAAGTTTTAGCATAAACAAGGCAAAAGTGAGCGCGGCTCACATACCCCCGCCTGTAGTTTGACCGCCTTCACGTAACATTAATTTGAAAATTTATGATTATGACTTAGAACGCAATGATCTTGCAACCCTAAAAACTATTTCACTTCAAAACATCCCCGGCTATGTAGTTTTTGAATAAAATTTTGGGAACCTTGGAATTACCCATAAAAGGCACAACAGCACTATACAGTTGAACCTTGTTTTGGTTACAGGTGAAAATCGTCCGGATAGCAAATCGTCCGGTTAACTGGGTCATTTTTCTTAAGAAATATAGACACAATGTTTGAAAAATCTTTGTCCGTAAGGTGAGATTTATGGATATACGGAGTCTGGGTATCCGAGGTTCGACTGTATAATTCCATACCAAATTTGAAGTGTGCAAGTCATTTGGTATTTATATATATGCTCCAGAAACAAGACAAAGTAAAAAGTTTGACCGTTTTTGATCAAGATTTCAAAAATTATTTGGACCATTGAGTTGAAACCCATAAAAGGCACAACAGCACCATATAGGCTACTTCCATACCAAATTTGAAGTTTCTAAGTGGTATAGTTTTTCAGTTATGCTCCGGAAACGAGACAAAGTCCAAAAATCGGACCGTTTTTGGTCAAAATTTCAAAAATTATTTGGACCATTGAGCTGAAACCCCTAAAAGGCACCACAGCACCATATAGGCTACTTCCATACCAAATTTGAAGTTTCTAAGTGGTATAGTTTTTCAGTTATGCTCCGGAAACGAGACAAAGTCCAAAAATCGGACCGTTTTTGGTCAAAATTTCAAAAATTATTTAGACCATTGAGCTGAAACCCCTAAAAGGCACCACAGCACCATATAGGCTACCTCCATACCAAATTTGAAGTTTCTAAGTGGTATAGTTTTTCAGTTATGCTCTGGAAACGAGACAAAGTCCAAAAATAGGACCGTTTTTGGTCAAAATTTCAAAAATTATTGGGACCATTGAGCTGAAACCCCTAAAAGGCACCACAGCACCATATAGGCTACTTCCATACCAAATTTTAAGTTTCTAAGTGGTATAGTTTTTGAGTAATGCTCCGGAAACGATTTCGGACGGACGCACGGACGGACGGACGCACGGACGCACGGACGGACACGCGGAGCGCTATATACCCCCGACTACGTCGTAGCGGGGGTATAAAAACGTACCAACGTGTGAAAAAAGGAAAACCAAACAAACTGACAGTTCTTGACAGTCACCAGTCATTCAAACGGAAGGAAAACAATGCGTCGTTTAGCGTGGAAATAATGTTAAATTACAAACGATTCAGTTACATGTAGTTTCATGTTATAAACACTTTGAAAGTGTGATGTGTTTAAAGGGGCAGTAGCACGTTTTTTGATAATTTTATAATTTGAATTTCTCACTGATAATTGTAAGTGAATGCTAAATGTATTATTTTGACAGTGTCAAAAATCTCATTACACAAGTCAATCATCCACAGTCAGAGGACAAAGAATGAAGATTCACATAAAATCCATTGGCGGCCATTTTTGTGTGAACACCTTTAATTCATTTTTTGTAAGAAAAGGAATCGCATGGCTAAACTTAACGTTATATATTGGAATTATTACTGCTCCATTTAGTTTAAATACATTATTTTTCAATTGAAATCATTAATTTTCATTTTCCTTACATCACCCTATATTCCCCCTAAAAACGTGCTACTGTCCCTTTAAATGAAGACTTTAGTTAACTTGAGTTGTCACTCTATTTTGTAAACTACTTAACAGTTGACCTAAATAGGATAGTAACTCAAACGTTCTTTGATGACTGTACTTACCTGAAGATTGAATCAACTTAAAACTACAACATATTCAATTACTTATCCTTTCCTTTTCTTTATAAGAGGCTTACGAATAGCATAGGGAGTTCAGTTGTGACATTTAAGTCACATATTATTTAATTGACCGTCCCGCTGAACTCTGAAATTACATCGCTTGGCCATCGCTGGAGTCTCAACAGCTCAACGCATTGTTTTCGAAGTTGATGCTGCAAGGATGTCACCTTCATTCGGATAACGCCGAGCGATCATCCCGAGGAATTATCCGAGTGCTTGGGTGTCAAAGGTTATATTTACAAAAATAATTTAATGCAGTTTCAAGTTCTTAATGACAAATACTGATAGCACAGTAAACAGAATCATAATAATAATAAATTTGGAGCATGCTTTTAGTCAATACCTACAAAAAATGCATGTAAGGGGAGATAATTCTCTTATTTGAAAATCGTTTGTACTAATTTCCTTCATTTCAAATCAAATAACTAAACAAGGGTAAACTACACATTAAACTTCCTATGAATTAAAAATAACATTTTTGATCCCTAGTTGACATTCATACACGAAAATCCTTTTTATCATGCATGATAAGAGGTAAGCAAGACATTGAATTTTCAGTACTTTTTTCATCAAAAAGTGATAAAATGCCTACAATCTTCTTATCTGTGAATAAATGTGAGATTCCTCGAGTTGAACTTGTTGATCAAACACTTCTTCCTTTGGATAAGCCATGATCTTTGACAGTGGCCAATTTATGTCTAAAAGTTGTGCAGTTTTCTTTAAATTCGATATTTGATAATTTTGTGATTTTGAAGGTTCATACTGCGTTAACGATTGATTTATGCTATGCGGTTATTTACTAAAAAGTCATCAATTCACTCAAGAGAAGGATTATAATTACATTTCAGCAAAAATGTTGACTTTCATTTGCAATTTTAAGGTAACTTGGATTTTGTAAAACCAGTTATTCAGCGACAGTAAATCGTAAACCGAATGAAGTTTTCGTTTCCACAATGATAGATGGTCGTTCTATTAAAAAAATGCTTATTGTTTGTATGTACATTTGTTTTGTTTATTATCATCAGTGTTTTTCTGTTTGAAAAAGTGTGGAAGTGGGGGGGGGCATAATTAAGTTCTTTGAGTATACATGTTCACGACGACACCCACCTTCTTTGCTTCTGGCGTACAACCACTCTATTATGACTGATTGGAGGCAATCATAGTTAGTTGTGCATGAAGCGACGCTGTTCTAAGATCATCTGAATCATGGCCAAAGCATTGTGATATGAACCACCCTTTCCATGCGAGAAGCGTTGTCATTTGATAAAGAAATTCAAATGGATTGTGGAGCAAAGGGAAAACTGCCGGTACCCACAGATTTCGAGTTAATACACAGGCTTTATCATGATTTTATGACGTGATTTGCCTATGCGGGGAGAGAATGCCAATATGTTTCCATGGAAACCAGAAAATGAAGGATTCAGACTAACCAATGTACCAAAAGGCACCAATCCAACCACATACAGAGTTTCGTAATGAGATGCGACTAGAAACATTATGTGGGTGATATAATAATAACTTATTCCCTTTGTTACACGTTTTGAACAATATGTACACAATTTAATGAACATCTGGTCACCCGGTTTCGGCAAAAACATTTCTACATTTCTTCTGTCAAAAGACGTTATTTTACGAATCATCAAAATTGGATAACAAAATGAATGTACTTATTTGCAAGCGAGTAATTTATAAGTTATTTGAAACTTGTGTTCATGAAACTTATGATCAAGTTATCACTTGCGCATGAGAAAAAGGGTAATCCACTTAGATACAGACCTCTACAGAACAAAAAAGTGGAATATTTGTAACATCTTTAATGTTATTGGCGTTTTTATCATTTTTCTAACCTCACAGGCCAGATGAGCTATAAATAAAAATAACTTGTTGGTCTTACCCTCAAAAGGCACATCAAGGGATCATGCTTGATAATTATTTGAAGTTTGGTGAAGCTGGAATGTATTTTTTTAGGACATATGCCCCGGACAAAGAATTTTTTTCATAGTCTTGGTTTTAGTCATGTTTCCATGGACACAGCAAAAAAATAAAAATGATTTGTTTGTCTCAACGTCAAAAGGCACAACTAAGGATCATTGTTGACAAGTTAATAAAGATTGGTGAAGCTGGCATGTATAGTTTAGGAGATATGTTAGAAGAAAATTGGTGACTGTCAGAATGAACGCTAATATACCCCAGGTTACCCTTGTAAGGCCGGAGAAAAAGATGTAAATAGCTTTTAACCCCCTAAGCGTCAGTCTGAACATAAATGTACATTCCCAACTTAGAACTAAATATACATTTAATAAATTGATAATTTCATATAAATAAATATCTTCTGACTTAAAAAATCTTTCAGCATTAATTTGGTACCAATATAATAGGTATTCATACATTTTTATTGAAATTACACCTATTATTCCAAAATCAACTACAAAGCCATTTGAACTTGGCGCCATGTTTGACTTTTTGTTGACGTCATAAAGTGTACATTGAACGAAAAAAATACGATACGTTATTTTCGTGGCAGGTATTGAAACCTAATTGACTGAACATTGTTCCTAGATATCTAAACTATATCTCCATAAATTTTGATCATAGTTTTACTCATCGGATAGATCGCGCGTAACTAAAAGTCATCATTTAAATACTTTCATTTCTGATGAAAAATGACCGGGCAGTTTTCGTGATACTACGTAAATATCGCGTTCAAAAACTCCGATTGACACAATGTCACGCGAAAATAATTGCAACACCAGTAAATAGTTACCTGTCCATTGTTAGTTTTGGCAAAATCATACTTCTTCATGACGCCTTAGACTTGGGCCGTCCAAAAACAGTCGACATTGAATGGAGCATCTTTCTCTCGCATGTACTAAATGGCGGATGCAGTGTCACTGACGTATTACTAGATTCGCATTCCCTAAAGACTGTCAAAGAGTTCATATTCGGTACCGAGCGTCTACTGGTCGACTTGACATAATCATTGTTCATTTTGAAAGCTTGCAGTGTATAATTATGGTTTATTGTGTGGATAAAATACATTTATTAAACACATTTTGATTGTTATCTGTAATTCACATAATTTACATCATAGAGATGAGAGAAATATCTATCGGTGGCTGAAATTTCAGCCAGTATCCATTTGTCATGAAAACAAACGATCGACTTCTATGCATAGTTCATTTTCCGCGTATTGTTTGTCAATGACGTCACAAGAAACAATGTTCAACAAATTGGTTACAAAAAGATAAGATCTAGTTGGTGCATGCAGGAAGTAAACGGTCAAAAAAGATACAGCTGAATTACGAAAATGTATAAATTTATCTGGCACGGGGTAAGCGTCAACGTTATTTTTTATGAAGCACTAAGGGGGTTAAGAAAGCCGCTGCTAGTTCCGCCTCTAGTGGGAAATGTCAGTTCGCCGCAAAGCCAAGCAATGAACATGATCTTCATGGAGCACCGGGCGCAGCATTCTCTCCCCACAGAGGCAGATCAAGTCATGTTGATTTAGCCTCTGTTATATTACGCCGAAATCCGTGGGTACCTGGCGGAATAAAAACACATCACAATGCTTTTTGCCTTAATTCAGCAGCTAAAACGATGATTTAAGAACAGCGTCGCTGATGATCTAACTTTGATTGCCTCCAATCAGGCATCTTTCATTCTATCCCACAAAGTCGGCGTAATATAACAGCAGCTAAATCAACATGACTTGATCTGCCTCTGTGGGGAGAGAATGATGTTGTAAGTAAGACCCGTCCTCTCCCCACAGAGGCAGATTCAAGTCATGAAATGTTGATAAAGCCTCCGTGGGTTCGTCAGTTCCCCTCGTTGAAAACGTTTTGAATATCTTTATCAAATCTCGAAGCTTTTAGCATGGAAAAGGTGGTTCATATCACAATGCTTTTGCCATGATTCAGTAGCCAGACGATGATTTTAGAACAGCGTCGCTGACAACTTATTGCTTTGGGGTCCAGAGACCCCAAAGTTATGTAACATCTGATATTGAAAACTAATGGCAGAAGTTTCTCTCTATATTACTCTTGGAAACTTCAAAGAGAAGTTTCAGCCAATGATATTTGTTTTAAGCATATCCTGGTAATTCAACGACCAATGGACCGTGCTGTAACAAATTTATACCCACGTGACCATGTGGGTGGTACGAAATAATTGGCAAGCTTTAATTTGAAAACTGATTATTATAATTATGCTATGATGTGAAATATATCGTAAATTTTCCAAAATATATAGATGAGCATTTACACCATTAATAAATATCAATTTTGCATATGCATGTGAGCTGTTTTGTAGTTAATCGGGCTATTGTTTGCATTCCACATTCGGAAACGACATTCCATTTTTGTATCAACTAGGAATTCGGTTCCTCCAATTCTTTTTACTATAACGCGAGCGCTGAATGTCCCGCCTTGCCAATGACTGATCGTTCACTCAATGCATCTCATCGCTTTACGGAAAAAATGATACTGAACAGGCCATTTTCAAATTTCATGTTTCAAAACAAACGTTATGGATGATTTATTTACGATTAAAGGTGTCTTTCAAAGAAAGTATTGACATAGAGCCTAAAGTACATGACAAAATATTCTTAAATGTCATCCTATAATATAATGAAAATTATGAACTTTTAGCTGAGATCATTTCTAAATTTTTCAGCAACTTTCGGCTGTAATTCGATCAACACTCAATTAAGGAAAATTATTCTTGCAACATGTAATTAACCTGAAAGTCAATAGCACAACTATTTATCTTCTAGCTAATCACTGGTTCTTGTATTAAACTCACCGTCAGCTATCTTTTAAAGCAACATAAATTTGAATAACCGTATTAATGTTTAAAAAATTATATCATAATTGAGATAGGAGACGTATCTATCATTGTTGAAATTTAAACGGAAAGAACGAGATGTTTTACTATGTACATAGTGTACAGATAACTATCAAAACAAAGAGCAAAGAACATGCGTCTCCGATTGGAACAATTTATTCAAGTAAAAATCCCCGTCCCCGTCCTCCCTAACCTAAATCTCCTGCTTCTATATAGTGATACATAACCGGGTACCCCAAAGCTTGCCTTTTTAAAGGCTTTTCTTGTTTGATTGCCTCCAATATGTCATCTCCCATTCTTTCCCACAAAGTCTCTCAATAGTATTTCTAGTTTTGGTGTGGGCCTTGTTGTAAGCTTCCTCAGCCGTGTTGCATGGGTTTGTGATTGGCGTCAGCAACCTAGATCGACATGCATATTTGTGGAAAATATTGATTATGTTTAATCATAATAATCAACCATGTAGACATTGAAATAAAAAGAAAAGTCAACCCTAAAATGCCATTTAATCATGTATTGTGATGGTGAAGGTCATTAAGAATGTAAATAGTGACGGCACACGTTACTGTTTACATATATCATATTTGTCATTAAGTAGGCTCTTGTCAGGATGGCTTTTCAATCTTTCACAAAACTCAAACTTCCAAATCAAGGCAAAGAATAAATCAACACATGGGGTAAAAATTAAAATTTCCAAAAAAACTAATCTCTTCGATCAGCACTCAATATATATTACTGCCCTGCTATAATAGAATGAGTGACTGAAAATGTAACACAATTAGTGGAAACTCATGGTCATCAGTAAATCTTGGACGGAATGTACTAAATGAATATAAATACTAGAATTCTACTCACAGGTATTACTATAATACTGGGACTTGAGGAATATGGTCGGGTCCACGTAGTGCCCCTCTGGCTCCATCCTCAGGCTCTTCTGGACGTACACACATGGTCCTCCAGCTGCTCCCTAGTGCTGCTCCTGAACTGGCAAAGGGTGCAGTAGAAGGCCGCCCTGGCCAAGGGGGACGTGGTTCTTCATGAAGTGGCTCACCACCCGGTACCTCTCTGCCTGCATGCCGCACTTGCCGCACTTGCCACACTTGTAAGCCCTTCCTCTAAACCCAGCGCTGGTTTGCACTTGCATTATTATTTGTGTTGTTGCTGTAATGAAATTGTACTGATGAGACATTGCCCACTTTGATGAGCTAACCTGATGCTGTGAGAAGAAGGTTGACAAGGACCTTCTTCCACAGCTTCACGGAGCTTACTTGGGGATCGTAAAGAGTGATGAGCTGATCCCCAAGGTCGACACCTCCCATCGTCCTGTTGTAGAGTGTGACCACTGATGGGAGGGTCTTGGCAACGCCCGTGAGTAAGTCACAATTGTTGCCTCAAATCTGAAAGTACATTGTAAATAAAATTAAGTAATGTTTTTTGAATAATTATGTAACTCTTATAATTGTTAATGATGTTTGATATTGCAGTTTTTCAATAAATACATATTAAGTAAAATATGTAGACCTAATAATAAAGTTAGTACTCAATTTGAAAACCTTTTTCAATACAATTTATTAAAGTTATATTTTGAAATTATTTTTAAAAAATGAAATGCCTTCAATTAATTAAATTCCCAATTACCTTGGGCCCCCCATTGTAGTGAGGAAGCTGACGACCTTCCTGTCTGAGAAGAGGACCGCAAAGCGGTCCCTGCTTCCGGACAAATGTCGAACCCTTTGGTGGCGCCTTTCCAACAAAAGAGCTCGGCATCCCTCGTCGACGGACCGTGACAACACCAGTGCAGAACGTTCCTCTACCAAACAAGGCATGACAGAGGGCAGGACTGCAAAAGTAGTTGTCACAGACGATGTGGTGTCCCTTGTTATTGTAACAGCAGACGATTCGGTTTCGACAAAAGTGTGAATATTTTTATGCCCCCGAATCGGAGATTCCGGGGGTATATTGTTTTTCACCTGTCCGTCTGTCCGTCCGTCTGTCTGTCCGTCTGTCTGTCCGTCTGTCTGTCTGTCTGTCCGTTTGTCCACAAAAACTTTAACCTTGGTCATAACTTTTGATTGGTCGGAGCTAGGTCTTTGATACTTGACATATGCATCCGGGGGCATTCGTGTTTCACAAACACATCTTGTTCTAATAGTGTTATTATAAGATCACGCATAAATAGTACAATAAATTTGAAATAAAATACTCACCATCAACCTTGAGGTTCGTGTCCTCTTCTGGTTCCGAGGCTGGGAGCGCAATGTCCGAGTCAGAACCAGAATCCTCTCCTGAACTGCTAGTGCTATCCATGATTGTTTACAAACAAGATGCCGGAAGTCGTCTGACGGTAAATATCCAGGAATAGGCTCATTAATATTCATGAGATCGTGGCCGCATAATGTCTTTTAAAAGAATTTAATAGCATTTTAACTTCGTTGTGCGTGATTGCAACTTTAATAATTGATTTATCCAAATGATTTTCTAAGTTGAAGAGACCGGTATTTCACGCACATGTAAAAATATTCGAAATAGATTGATGCAAGCCAAGGTGAAGGTCACTTCGCACGCTATTACCTTCGAAACAAACAACATTCTAACGGACCGGCCTGTCGGCACCGATTGACTGGTTTGATCATAATCGACCAAAAGCATATTTCAAAACACATAGAACACGCAACTCACATACATTTTAAAGTCTGATTTTAACAATTTATCATTGACTTATCAGATTAATTCAAACCTTTTAGGTCTATTTAAAAGTATGTCTAATATGTTAACAAACAACTTGGTATGAACACGATCATACATTACATGCACATAAATGTACACACATTGTAGACTTTGCATATGGCTTCGGTACTGGTTATTTAAAAAAAAATACAGAAGTATTCTAGAAATTAATCAATTTTTAGAACAATTTTTTTCATCACATATGTAAGGAATTATATTTCTGACCAATTGATTTCACCTAGCATCCCGTACGACAGTAGTTTTGTTTGTTTTTAGAATGTTGACAAAAAAAATATACAGAAAAACACAATAAACGTATTTCTAACTGTAAATTGGAAATTTATTTTACAATTGTCGCATCATAATTTTCATCTGATGCTTGGTACTATCATCTTACTGTTGTAACAGTTCTCAGGAAATCACAACGTAGCTCTCTACTGCGGTTGGTTATCCTTCACATTGGGACCGCCATCTTGGGAGTTTGAGTAATCACGTCCCTGTTGTTGATATATCATTCAACTTTTGAGGCACTATCACTCTTAAGAAGATGTACAGATTATAAAAGATATATATGAAGTATAGGTAACATACTTTTCATTATTTCTTGTTGTTTTATTGTGTTATTCGATTTATCAATATGGTAGACTCCATACCAATGGGAATAACAATTTCGGATCTCGCTTTCTGATTTGCAACGGTTCCCATGATAGGTTACATGTTAAGTTTATGTTACGTACTAACAAAATATTCAATACAACAATAATCCAAACATACCTAATAGACTAATTTCCGGTGGTAACGTGACTTGTGACGCGAGACTTGAGACAAAATGGCGTCTGTCAAGCATCGGCGAAGTTTTGGGTCACGCATTTTTAAACGTTAATTCACAGTTATTCACCTTTTCTCAATGAAATACATGTAAAAGATATTGATATCATAGTTTTTAATCATATTGTACATATTTAAGATATTGATATCATAGTTTTTGATCATATTGTACATATTTTGTCAGCTTTTTGTATATTGTACCCTACCGGTACGTTTCCGATGCCATCTGCATGTTTTATTTAATGTTATGAGGACAGTTAATATGTTCTGATTTGTTACTATGGAGAAATTAAAAGTTCCAGAACTGAATGAGTATTTGAAAAATTACGGAATCACAACTACAGGTCACAGAAAAGACGTTTTTATAGCCTTAGCAAATGCAGTTGTCAACCTGAAATTAGAATCTGATCCCGATTTCCAACATGACTGTCGCCCAGAAATATCTATTAAGAATTGTCTTAGGGACTTAAACTGTGATTTTGAAGATCCATTCTCTCTTTCTTATACATGTGACTTCAGTCTCATTCCAGATTTTCAATTACCTGTTCTATTATAGATCTGATTATGATAGGAGAAAACGGAAGGCTTTTAAGTCTTTTGAGGACTATCGATTGTTTTATGATGGACATGTCTTTGACCTCCAATATTGTGACATAAGTGCTGTTAGTGACCTCTGTGCTTTCAAGTCAAAGGTGAAACCAACACAGAAGGAATCCTCTTATCTAGGAAAATCAACATATGACCTGTGGTTTATCATGGAAAAGTCGACAGCAGTGATCAAAGTAGCATTTTGTGAATGTCCTGGGGGGGGTAGTATTTGTTCATATTTGTATAATATTTTCCAATTATCCCCCGGGCTTGTTATTTTTATTTTAAATACAATAATTTATATAAAGATAACAATTCAACTTCAGTGATTTCTAATTTCTAATTCATCTGTAAGTTTTGTTAATGAATTGATATTTATAGAAATTTAATGTATTGGCATTTTGATTATTCAGGTTACTTCATGTCTATGATGATATTTCAGAGCTGATGGGGCCTGTCGACACATTGCAGCCAGCCTGTATGCGCTTGAGGATTTTGAGAAAACCTCTATGACATCTGGTCCCTGTCAGTGGAAGAGGAGAGCCTTGAGTCAGACTGAAGCTGTGCCTATCAAGAAGCTCAGGATTGAAACTGTTCGGTGGGTTTAATGTAATATTTTAATCTCATGGTTACCAGCTAATAGTTTATATGTGTCATGCAGAGTCAATGCATATGCACTTTAAGTTTGTTCAAAGTACAGTTATTATCCCCCGCCACGAAGTGAAGGGGGATATAGGATTGAGCTCCGTCCGTGCGTCCGTCCGTCCGAGTTAAAGGAGCCAATTTTTCTCAGAAACCGTTAAAGGTAGGATTATCAAATTTTGTGTGTGCCTTCAGGGATGGAGTTCGAAAATCAGAACCGCGCAAATATTTCTTCCGGAGTTATTGCCCTTGTTACGTTTTCTTGGGACTCTGTTCGAGGTGTCTTCAAAGGAGCCAATTTTTCTCAGTAACCGTTTAAGATAGGATCATCAAATTTTGTGTGTGCCTTCAGGGTATCAATACCTTGATGGAGTTCGAAAATCAGAACCGCGCAAATATTTTTTCCGGAGTTATTGCCCTTGTTACGTTTTTTTGGGACTCTGTTCGAGGTGTCTTCAAAGGAGCCAATTTTTCTCAGAAACTGTTACAGATAGGATCATCAAATTTTTTTTTTTTTTTTTTTTTTTTTTTTTTTATTATTTGTTCCCAATGGTAACATCGTACAGGTATACATGAAATCAGTTACAATACAATAAAGTACAAATATACAAAATGGTACAGATAATATAACTGTAGTATATAAATCACGAACATGGAGCTATGGAGGAGGTTATTTATCCAATTTATTCACTAGAGTTTTCCATTTGTTGTCAAATTTATACATTTCATCATTTCTTTTGAAAATAAATTTTTCAACATGATAGATGTCCTTTAAGATATTCAAATAGTTGCTGAAATTTAATATCAGATTCTTAATATTACATAAATTTATATATTTCTTCGCCGTTAAAACAATTTGATTGATCAAAATATTGTTATCAAAAGTAACAAACCAGATTGAATACTTTGAAAATTTTATTTTATGATGTAAATTGTCATTTAACCATAGCTCCAGATCGTTCCAGAATTGTTTTGTTATACAGCATTCCCAATAGACATGACAGAGGCTTTCAGGTTCAACGTTACAAAAACTACAAATATTCTTATCAGCAAGATTCATTCTTAACAGTTCTCTTTTAGTGTAAACAACTCTTTGCAGGAATCTATATTGAAAATCTATCAGTTTCACATCCTTCAATCTATATCTATATGAGCTGAAAATATTTTTCCAATCTAATTGATAATCATCAAAAACAGATTCCCATTTTTTACAAATTTCAATGTTTTCATCGTTGTTAATCAACCTATTATAATAGATTTTTGAACCTTTTGTACATTTAATAATATTTCTTTGGTAAATACTGGTGTATAAATTATAAATCGGAATGCTTCTTGTATTATTAATAATATCTTTCCAGCCGTTGGGGATAATATGAAGTAAATAATGATAGTCCAATATTGTCCCTAGGATCATCAAATTTGATGTGTGCCTTAAGGGTATCAATACCTTGATGGAGTTCGAAAATCAGAACTGCGCAAATATTTTTCCGGAGTTTCGTGTCATGATATTTTTGAGTACACTCGAGTATTTAGGAGAAGGTTCTGACTTAATTTAAAATAAGAACAAATCTGGCGGAGGATGTTGATGACTATGTCTTCTTGTTATATGATAAAATTAAGTATATAGATATTTTGTCTTTTTGTGGTCAAATACATTGTTAATAATAATGTTAATATTATATTTTTAAAAATATTTATTTCTAAAGATATATTCATGTTAAAAATACAGGTAACAGAAGAGGAGGCTGGGAAGGCGGAGGTTTAAAACCCAATTTTGAAGCGTCCTGTCCTGACAGTTTTGCTGATGACCTAATTCTAGGGAAATTTTACTGCCCGTTGTTGGCAAGAAAAGAACCCTTCCCGAAAGTTACAGATTGAAAAAATAGCTCCCAATGGACTGTATCCCAATGCAAATTGTTGCTAACACGTAATGTTCTAAAATTGACATCTAAAATTGACATCGTATGAATGCCAGTTTCCTCCTTTTTGGTTCATATCTCTGATAATGCTGATTTACTTCAACATAGCTTGTGTCTCTTCTGGATATTTATGAACATATATGGCCATATAAATGTGGAAGGTGGTGAGCCATCTGTCCATAGACAAAGCTACGCTTTTAGCGGGCCCAGGAAAACAAATAGATTGACCCTGCACTGTTACCAACAACTTTTGTGATTTGCCATCGTCGCCTAACAGAGTGGACAATTCTACGTAATCTCTATCCTTTGATGATTGCTCAAAGAGACAGTTACAGGAGTCACGGGACTCTGTACGGCAAAGGGATTAATGATTGCCTCACCGTCGTCCACATTGAATGCTGGGGCCTGTTGAACTTCCGCGAATTCCGGTTGAGACAGACTGCCGAAAGGAGCTGTGATGAAGCCTTCCAGCGCAGTACTCGGAGTCCGCTGCCTCTTGGGTCTCTTGTTAGAAGGACCCGACGAATTTTCTGTCACGGCTGGCACGTCAGCATCATTGACCAACACCACAGCGCCACCCCGTTTCTTGCTCCGTGATTGACGGGGCATTTAATAATAAATCACAGGAAAGAAACGAATCTCTATTCATTATAATGTAGCCTAGCTATACGTTTAAACAGTAGTGAACCGTTCATTTCAATGAAATGTATAATCAAGCACTAAGCAGAAGCCTTAGTTGATAAAATGTTGGACAAAACCCAAAAATTAGAAGTGGGAATTACAAGACATGTTATAAAGCCGCCCTGATTTACAAGACCCGCACGTACTATACCTAAGATAGTACCCACACTTGTATTATCAACCACTATAGGAACGAACGTATCAATTACAGATGGGATATAATAAATAACAAGGCAACATTGGCATCAGACATGATTTACATGTAAAGACGCCACCTTGATTCACAATTTTAACCCACCAAGTACTAGTGTTAGAAGGACAGATTGGCCTAATAACGTCTAAGGGGCTGGATGTTTGGCTTGAGTGACTAGTTTCGTTCGAGATTCGAACTCATCCGACTGAAGAAGCACATATTTCTCTCTCCTTAAATACAATTTTGACAGGTCACGTGACTTGTTAATCGGCGGAAGTTACTTCCGGTTGATCTCCGGCGGAACTTTGGGATTACTTCCGGTTTCGGGAGATTAACTGGGGAGTCCAGTTTTAATGTTTCCGACAGTATTTTATGAGATCCGCACATGATTTGCCAAAATAGGGAATTCTGTTTCTGGTTTTTAATTACTTCATAGTTAGAGTAATATTATGGGGTTTTATTTTCTAAGTTTTTAGAAAAGATTATTAATGTGAAAGGTGTGTTGTGTCCTTAATGTAAAATTGAACATGATGTTTGTATGTTCGCAGGTGATGGCTGTATCTTATTTTGTATCTTATGCAGACAATAAAAGATTTTTTAAGGGCTGTCTACAGAGGAAAGAAGACGGGCGTGGTTTTCTTTGAGTAGATTTTGATACATGAAGAATGAGTAGCTTATGTTAAACTAACTGCATTTAGGAATTGTTTCATTGATTGTAATTCCATAAAGTTGGAAGGAGATACACACTAAAGATATTGAAGATATGTATGGCTTATTACACACATTTAGGTTTGCTTAGTGACCCAATTGCATCATAAGCTCGGGCGCCCCTTATATTCCAAAGAGGAATATATAGGGGCAGATAGGACTATAGACACCAGTTTGTCAAAAAAAATTGAATTTATTACAAAGGTAATACATTATTGAATAGAGTTTATAAAAGGATAGAATACTGGATGGTATTCTTAGAGAAGGATTTTAAAGGAGCAGAGCGACAGTATGTAATAATTACTGAATAAAAAAGTTCACAAGATAGATATGTCCAGGGTTGCACGCATGGCATCAGACAGAGGTTATGATGCTTAGGGGTGTATTCAGGCCCGTAGGGGGGCATCACGTACTCTTCTGGGACTGGATGTATCCTTGAGCTGGGTAGCACAGGCCATGGCTCCGTCACCAGATCTTGCACGGGGATGTCGTGTGACCAGTTGCTAAGGGGAGGAAACGGTACGGGTCCGTACTTGATGATATACGGACATCTCCCGTGTCCTTGTGTAGGTAGGGCGAGGACCGACTCTCTCTCAGTTTGGGCCGGTTGCTGTTCCACATGATGGGAGGGTTGGCTCGTTGAGGCTCCCCGGGGGGTGGGGGCGACGAGGCGGCAGGTTCGAAGCTAAGGCCCGTGAAGGTCGGGATGCTGATAATACCTGCTGTGCTGACCCTCCTAGTCGTTACTAGGATGCTGTCCTGTGCGGGTTCTGTAGAGGGCCGGCATGATATTTTGCTACGGCTGGTTTAAAAGCTGATTTATTTTGCTAAAGCGTATTATAGCTGGTTCGCTGGAGTCCAAGGGAAGTAACTCGGATTTCGTTTCCCTCATGCAGAGCTAAGGCGTTTGTTCCCGTATCTGGGGCCATGCGCGCCTCTCTTATAACATTACGAAGGTTATAGCTTAATCTACTGCTGGGATAACATTGTGAATGACAGGTATGGATTGTAATTACTTCGTGATCGTGTGTGTAAACATGTTATTTCTAGACATATTTCTATTTTTTTGGAAGGCCTAGGTTTAATTACGATTTGCCAAGTGTGGGACCACTCGATGCTTTTCCTTATATGAGCGAAAACAGTGGTCCCACATTTAAGAGAATTGAGTTTTTTGTAATGACCGAATAAACAACAGAAAATGGACTCAATGAATAACAATTTATTCCAACAACTAAGAAATACAACATGACTTCAAGTAATCAGTGAGTGTGATGGAAATTTTGTTATGAATAATATGGAAATAATTGCATTCATGTGACAAAGTGTGAATCACTTTTGAAGTAAGTGAAATTTATCATTTTATTGGGGTTATTGTTTCCATCGACATTTCAAATTCTTATTACTGTAACAGGATAATGTTCTACAGATGGAAACTGTTCGTGAATAATAATAGATCACACAAATTGTGATATCAAACTGTGAAATACAACAATGTCATATCATTAGGTTATTGTTTCCATCAACATTTAAAATTCTTATTACTGTAACAGGATAATGTTCTACAGATGGAAACTGTTCGTGAATAATAATAGATCACACAAATTGTGATATCAAACTGTGAAATACAACAATCATATCATTAGGTTATTGTTTCCATCAACATTTAAAATTATTATTACTGTAACAGGATAATGTTCTACAGATGGAAACTGTTCGTGAATAATAATAGATCACACAAATTGTGATATCAAACTGTGAAATACAACAATATCATATCATTAGGTTATTGTTTCCATCAACATTTAAAATTCTTATTACTGTAACAGGATAATGTTCTACAGATGGAAACTGTTCGTGAATAATAATAGATCACACAAATTGTGATATCAAACTGTGAAATACAACAATATCATATCATTAGGTTATTGTTTCCATCAACATTTAAAATTCTTATTACTGTAACAGTATAATGTTCTACAGATGGAAACTGTTCGTGAATAATAATAGATCACACAAATTGTGATATCAAACTGTGAAATACAACAATATCATATCATTAGGTTATTGTTTCCATCAACATTTAAAATTCTTATTACTGTAACAGGATAATGTTCTACAGATGGAAACTGTTCGTGAATAATAATAGATCACACAAATTGTGATATCAAACTGTGAAATACAACAATATCATATCATTAGGTTATTGTTTCCATCAACATTTAAAATTCTTATTACTGTAACAGGATAATGTTCTACAGATGGAAACTGTTCGTGAATAATAATAGATCACACAAATTGTGATATCAAACTGTTAAATACAATAACAAGAACGTGAAATTAACAAAATCACGTCAGATAGAAAGGGAAAAAATCATATCATTAGGTTATTGTTTCCATCAACATTTAAAATTCTCATTACTGTAACAGGGTCCCTTTTCCATCCATTTTATTCAAATCCAGGATGGAAACTGTTTATGATCAACACACAACCACTCAATTTGTAATATCAAACTGTGAAATACTTCAACAACAACAACGTGAAATTACAATAGTTTATACTCCTGTCAGATCATAGAAAGTGAAATATATCACGTTATTTGGTTTATGTTTCCATCACCAAATTCTGACTTCTGTATCTATTCTAAGGGATAGTATTTTCTTATCAGGTTGATAAGAAGAGGGAACATCTTCTGATCCTTATTGTTCCACCTGAACATCATCTCGTCAAGATGAGGACCTAATTGAGCTGTCTTAACACCGTGCATAGATTTGAATTTTGCTTTGGCATTTCCCCAAAAGCCTTCTATAGTGTTTGTGTGTGCTCCTGTGTTAGGGTCAACATAGTGCTTTTTATGGCAGACAGTATCATGCTCATAACCATTCCTTTTGAGGCACAGATATGACTTAAACTCATCCGTGATTACATGAGTGCCAACTTCTACATGTGCCAATATTATGGGTAGGAGTGTTTCTGTGGTACGCTTGTGAACATTGAATACAAGAACTTTTTTGGTCACTCTGTCTATCAAACCAAAAACCCAGTAACTTGGGATGCCTTGCGATGAACCCTTATGATACTTTCTTTTTCTACCCCATTTGCTTTCGTCCATCTCTACTATATGTCCAACACCACCCAAAGTAACTGGCTCATCCAGCAGTGCCTTGGACATAAGATCTCTGTACATATTGTACCAATTGTGTACACTTGATTCACATACATCTAACATTTTTAAAACCAAAATGAGAAGGAACATCAATGCAAAAAAGGTACAATAACATCAACAAGGTGCCAAGCTGTAAACGCTGGCCCTCCCAAAAACTTCCACTTCTAATACTCTTTGCTTTTCTACATTTCTTATCTTTACATCGCCATATATGGCGATCAACATTTTGTGCCTCCTTCTGTAAGGTCATTTCATTATCACAAACGTCACATTTCTGCTTTGAAGCGAGAAGGTTATGTTGTTGTAAGAATGCAATTGTTAATTGTACATCATGACATATTGATCCAAGCTGAGTGATTGTCACATCCATGTTTATTGAAGTGCAATACAATGTCCAGTGAAGTATTTAAAACATTCAACAGCAATCCAACAACTATAGTTTCTTGAATGAACACCTGTTGACAGGATGGAAACAACCCACCAGAACAATTTCCCTACAAAGGTTAGACCATCATTTCTCCTTATAACAAGCAATTTGCAGCCATCTTGAGACACAATCATGAATTTGTAGAAGTGGTACACATCACCAAAAACTGAATCAACATCATCCTGATGAAAATGAATTTCAAAATCCTTGTATTCCATTTCAGAAATGTTATGCCAATTATTTGCAATATCATGTGCAATAGTGATGTCAGTAAAGTCTGGTAAAAATGTTATGTAGTTCTGTCTTTTCATGGACCACATTTGTATTAATTGGCGAATTCGACCCTCCTTTGCTGGTAGTCCTTTAGCTGAATCAGTTAACAATTTTATGATGTCTCTTACAAACATTTTGTCAATTTAGTGATTTTCACATGCACAAAAGGATGATCCCATGTCATTATAATTTGCCAGGAATCCAACAATATATTTGTGTAGAAGGGATCTTATGGTAAATTCCATTGATTGTCTTGGGGGATATCGGAAGGAATGGTGCAGATAAAACTTCAAGTTCAGTTTATTTAGATAAAACACAGCATTCAACACATTTCTTTTATATCTTCTTTTGTCCACATTTTTTCTCCTCCGAAGGCTGTATTTAAAGTAACACAATACATTTTCACAATGTTCTGGAAATAGAGGTCGAAATCCTGATGAATAAAAACTGTCATTAACTTCATTTTCTTGGTATTCTTCAATAAAATCAATGTCTTTTTCCTTGGGAAGACCACAAAGTTCACAAAATTGTTCCTTTATATACACAATTGGAAGACTTCTTCTTAACCAAAATTCTTCTGTGCACTTAATTAACTTTCTTTCACAATATCTTGAAATACAACACTCACGGATTTCATCCATAACAAATTTTTTTGTCACTTTCCCTTCTCGTAGTAAGTTTTGACAGCCGATAGTAAGATTATGCTAATGTTTGACCTGACCTGCGCAGATCACAAATTTCAACCAATGAAATTGTTAATACATATGCTAATTATCTGGGGCCTGGGAACTGACCTCACATTCAACCAATGAAAAGAGAGTCCTCATTAATATTCATGAACTATGGCCTACTTTTCGCGGCATTTATAAATAGACTTTTGTTTACATGTTTAATCGTAAATTATATAGTTCATAGCTTCTGAAAAAAGATTGGCAATGTCTTATTTTCCTTTTTATTTGTCTTTTCTGTTTAAACCATTGAAGGCAAACCTCGATTTAATATGTACATTCAGTGCGAAATGTACGCACCGGCAAATGTGGGACCACTTGCTCGGCCACATATAAGGTAAGCGAGCGGGTGGTCCCACATTTCCAGAAACTCTTCAACCATGATACAAAAAACAAGAAATACATGAAAATACTTTCTTTATTACATTAGGGTTTTTTCACGGCATAATGATTTCATGAGGTTATATAAATACATGGTTTCAGTGACAATACGAAACCAAAACGCAGAGCTTCAGTGAGCACAATCCGAGTTACTTCCCTTGGATTCCAGCGAACCAGCTATAATACGGTTTCGCCATTAGTTATAATATACCATAAATAGCACCGAGGTAAAAGATATCGAACACTATATGGAAGAAATTTAAAGCGGGATTAACATAACAAGGCATATAATTATGGCATGAACATGAAATAACACGACCCACCTAGCAATAAGTAATGTGCAGTGAACATATGAGATTCAGAGAGCCGGATATACATGTCAGCTCAATAAATTATGTTGCAAAATTAAGGCACAACGCCTTCCAATCAATGATAAATATGTTCACGGCTTTATCATTGCACATATACTGTTTAAATGTTAACAACATGAGTATTGTAACATTATGTGTCTACACTGACAGTTACTACCAGGGATAATAGGGACATTTGTAGGCATTACAAAGGAGAGCGAGCGCTGCTTGATAAGTTATAGGTAAACGTGAATGCTGGCATAACTGAATACAGACAGGGTTTGTCACAGGAGGCAGCAACCCAGTTTCTTGATGAACTACTAGAGGTGAATATCATTAAATAATATGTAAGATTTGAACAGCAATGCACTTATAGGTTACCTTTAGTAAGTTGCTGTAATAAACTATAACTCTAGCAAATATATTATAAAACACTTTGAATAGATTTAGTATACCTGACCTTTACCCATATACTCAATAGGTATTATATTTATCATCATTTTCTTCTTAATTTGCAGGTTGCACCTGCTGCAGTAGCTCTTCAACTGTTGTCCGACAACTCTAACCTTGAGATGGGACAAGATGAGCAAGGGGTAGACAGACGGATAACACGATATCTATAATCAGCAAGATACAGGAACTGGCCACAAGCGATTCTGATCAAGCTGATGTTATGAGAAAGCTAAACTATATAGCTGAAGACATAGCTTACGTTGAGAAGAAAACCTGTGGACAAAGCTCGAATGAAAACTGGCATCACATTAGAAAAGGTATCATGACAGCATCTCTCTTCAAGCGAATTGACAGTCGGGCCAGGACTCTGAGACTAGACCCCAGTGCTGATCCCAGTAAAGCTGTAGACTGTGTACTAGGAAGAAATACTGCTGACCTTGATGCTCAGCCTACTATAATGTGGGATAGGAAGAAGGAGAAGGCTGCAAGGAAAGCAAGAAGAAGCAACACAAGAATCTCAGTGTGTCAGTACCTGGACTGCAACTTTCACATGCTATGCCTCACATCGGTGGATCTGCAGATGGTATTGTTTCATGTAAATGTCACGGACGTAAACTTATAGAAATAAAGTGTCCCTTCATCTTAAGAGATAAGTCACCAAAGGAAGCTGCTTCTGCAACTGTGGGTTGTGAAAATAAGGATGGAGTCTGGACAGTAACCGAGCACTGTGACTACTATCACCAGATGCAAGGTCTGATGGGAATATATGGTCTAAAACAGTGTGACCTAGTACTGTACACAAGATCTGGAATTATTGTGATACTTGTTCTATTCAATGAGGAGTTTTGCCTGAGGATGTTTCAGAACTTGATTTTTTTCTATGCAAATTATGTTATTCCAGAAATGCTTAGGCATGTGTGAATACCATCATGTTTAATGTTTTAATATTATGCAACTTACATGCTCCTGGTAGGGCCACCCAAGCTGGACAGGTCGACGGGTAGAAGCCAGACCAAATTTGAGTCCTTCTAAAACCTGCTTTTTATCTCTTACTATGCCTTTCTTTCCGTCTTTTCCCTCATCCTTTCGATCCCTTTCTCCCTGATCTGTCTACTCTCTTTTGGATGGCAACATCCACGTGTTTAATAACTGAAATATTGTTCAAAACACGTTAAACACCATTTCACTCACTCACTAATATTATGCAAGCACAATTATGTCATGACAAACTATGATATCAAGTTTCTTGTTGTTTAAGACAATTTATTTGAACTTATGACACATGTTTGCGAAACTTTTGTATCAAATAATTTCTGCAAAGAGGAAATAATCTGAAATTAAATACAATAACATTGATCAAGCTTTTGTCATGTTTTTACTACTTTAAACTTACATCAAATTTTATATTGTGTGGTTGACAATACAGCAGTGCTCAATATGACAAGAATTCTACAGTAGATTTTATATAAAAGAAATTTGAGAATTCCACACTGAACTTGGATCTTCTGAAGAGAGGAAAGGGAGGAAGAACCACCAGGAACCAGAGTTGTCTTGGCCGCAAATATTTATTCATGTGCTTACATGTTTCGACCACTAGGTGCACGTGGTCTTCATCAGAGCAATGTTTTTTATGTTTACAGGCTCTCTTGTGCGGGGTCTGTTCCATGACGTCATAGACAGGCCATGACGTCACAGAACACTTGGGTGAACGGCATTGTGTACATAAATAAAATCTGTTAAATTTAAGCCAAAATAATTATTTTCTTTTTGAAGATCATGTTATTAAAGAGAGAGGATGTTTGGATATGCTGGTACCTCAAAAGTACATACATGATTATTATTTAAAAGAGATTGTGAAAGAATTACATGAGATATAGTAAGCATAAATTACATTTAACATCAAACTTGAATGGGATTAAGATCTACATTAGGATGTTATTTATAAGTACCAAAACGTAAGAGATTTACAAATGAGAATATTATGTTATTAGAGATATTGATATGGAGGCGGCTATGAATTGACGAGCATGATCACTAAATGTATTAGTGACATGGATATGGACTTAAAAAGAGAGTATTAAAATATATGATGTAGAATGATTTAGGGGGGAGAGTACCGTTAAAACACAGGTATGACAAACTTGAAAGGTTCCAAATTTTAATGTGACGTTTCGGGGGTCGTTAAACCCCCTTCCTCAGACAATTTGTACAGTAATTTACAAGGGCTATGGTGCTGAACTGCGGTTCAATTGAAGACATATATAAAACATGAAATAAACATATGTACAATAAAAAGGATGCAATTATCACAAGACTTATGTTATTATTGAATAAGTTATTGAGAATTATAGTTATTAGAGTGAATAATAAAGAGTTCAAAAGTATCATGGCGGCACATCGGCGGTATGGCAGCGGTGCAGCGGCGGTACAGGGACAGCACAGGTAAAATGTTGCAAATCACAGTTCATCACACAGAATAATGTAGATCTCATTATCATAATAAAAATAATTGTTCTTGCAAGGTGGAAGTAGAACAGGGTGGGGTACACTCCATGAAATGTTGGTTGTTTCTTTAGAGCCTGGCGGGATGTTGTTGGCGGGGTACATCTTGGTAGAAACTGTTCCTTTAATGGTGCGTTGAGTGACACGACGGGGTTTTGTTCTTGCTTCAAAGGGGGGTTTGTACGGGCTGACAGGCTGGGGTTGAAGGTCAGCTTCGGTATACTTCCTCGGGGTAGTCTTGTAGTTGGGTGGGAGAACTGTAGGTTATTTCCAGTTTGTGGTGGGATCGTAATAAGTTGATGTAGGTTGATGATTCATGGTTGCGCCGGGAGTATCAGTATCACTTTCTTCAGAATCCGAACTTAACTCTAAGTCTTGTAGCAGGAGATTAGTGACATCTTCTTTCGACTTTGATAGCGTAGTGGGGGTTGATGATATCGGCGGGACATCAGTTGAGGTAGCTGGTGGCGGACAAAAGATCAGATCCGTATCCATGATGGATGTAGCATGTTTCTTCGTATTGACTTGTAGCGGGACGACTCTGAATTTAGGCTTCACAGGAATGATGGGCTTGCAAGTTTCAAGTAATACTTGCTGTTTATGGATGACGGGCTTGTCTGCAAGAATGGCGTCTGGAATAGGGTCCTCCTTGGAATGACATCGGCGGTAATTGCGACGATAAATGTCATTGCGGGCGAAAGGGTTGGTACAGCCCGGGCAGAAGTAAACCTTCGTAGTTGTTGTATGTTTACTTTGGGAATGTCTCTTCAGAGCGGACGTTGAGGAGAGAGTTAAACCACATAAAACACAGGTAATTTTCGGCATGATGGGATGTTGGTAACGGGATAACAGAAATACTTCACATAGAGACAAAACGCAAGTCTTATTGTAGGTTTAAGCCGTTTGGTTGTGTGGTATCCAAGAGACGAATGTAGCATTGTTCCTGACGTAATCGGGCCGTGAGATTCTCTGGTGCCTTAGCGACGAGGATGACTCTCAGCATTGTGACGTCACAAAGGCGTGACGTGAAATGGGCAGCGACGGGCTTAGTTCTGTTGTGGGTTTTGATGTCCTGGCGATGTCCATTATAGCGTGTCTTGAAATCATGGGCGGACTGACCAATGTATTGGTTACCGCAGTTGATACAGAAGATGCAGTAGATGATACCTTGAGTGGTACAATCTAGATGTGCAGTAATTTTGAGGGTTGTCCCATTGTGATGGCTTTTGATGATGTTGGTCTGGACGATTAGGGGGCAGATGCGGCAGTGCTTCTCGCAGGTAAAGCAACCAGGTAGAGATGGGGTTTTGAATCGGCTGTGAACTAGGAGGTTCCTAAGGGCGGGGGGGGGGGCGGCGGTAAGCGACTCGGAATCCTTTGGCGGCTATGGATGTGGTATCAGGATCATGTTCTAGTAGATGTTGATATCTGCGTAGGTGATCAATCAGAGGGATGTTATGGTTGTAAGTGGTGACATAGGTGTACACTGCACACCCTACGATTAAGTTCACTGCTGAATTTTCTCGAACCAAAGTTTCCTTCCTGGACACGTGGGTTTCAAACGAGAATAAACTCGAAAATCTCCAGTTCACACTCTACTGTAAACCCACAGACACACACTCCTATCTGCTTTACACTTCTTGCCATCCCACCCATGTCAAGACAAAAGTCCCTTATAGCCAGTTTCTACGCCTCAGGAGAATTTGCTCCACGGACATAGAATATGAGAAACACAGCCTGAATCTCATCCAGTATTACCTCAAGCGGGGATACCCCAAAAAGATCATTAAGCAGAACAAAACCAAGTCCGATTCTACCTCCAGGAGAGATCTTCTCCAGAAAGGGCCCAAGCCACCTAACGAGGATTCTCGTCAGGTACTTGTTTGCGACTATAACCCCATGAACATGGAGCTCAAACATATCATTTGAAACCGCTGGCATCTCCTCAGCGGTTCTGACACCTGCAAACTAATCTTCCCCTCCCCTCCCATCACGGTCTTCAGACGTAACAAAATGCTGAAAGACTTACTGGTTCAATCCAGTCTCACGTACCCACGCCCACCACCTCAAATCGGGGGCAAAACAGTCCAATTTCTGGATGACCAGTGTGAAAAGCCTAATTGCAAAATCTGCTCTACTCTCAGCTGTCGACTGTCATTTCACAGCTCTCACACAGGACGCAAATACACATCTAAAACCTACAACTGCCAGTGCAGAAATGTAGTGTATTTGCTTACGTGGCGTAAATGTAACAAACAATATGTGGGTGAAACTAAAAGGGCGTTCAAGATCAGACTCTCTGAACATTTTGCAGACATAACTCACAAGAGAGACAAACCAGTCGCTCATCACTTCAACCTCCCAGATCATCTCAAAAGCGATGTTAGATACCAAATTATCGCTCAACTCAGACAAAACCCTGAGAAGGAGGAAACTACTAAAGCACGAAGATCACTCGAGCTTAAGTGGATATTTGAGCTTAATTCGTTCCAGCCGCACGGACTCAACGATAAGATAGTTGGTTGAAATATCCATTCCTGTATTTCACTTTCTATTTTTTATCTGATTTTTTCAATCACTGTCTTTTAGACAAATCTGGGGCGCCCGATAGGGTTAATCTCTCACATAACACACTCTAGCGCCAGGCCAGCGCGGCCCTCTGTTCCATCACGTCGCATTATGACGTCATAACGTCGTCTACGGCATTCACCGCCTATGACGTCACTTTGTAAACAAAACGGTCGTTGCACCTAGCAGCAGCATCAGTATCTCATAATGGCGGACCACAACAAACGTCTACGTTGTGCTATCTGTGAATCTACGTTTGCCAGGAAGGATGCCCTAGCTCGGCACACCTCCACTGTTCACGGCAATACATCTTTTAAGTGCAGGATTTGCTGCAAGAAATATCATAGGAAAGATGATTGTGCTTCACACCTGAAATACAAGCACAGCGCCCAGGGGCCCTCACACCTACTGGAACGCTACATAGACACACGTCCTCGCCTTCCCCTCGAGAACAGGAACACCAACAACTCTACTACAGAAAACACTTTTCTGTCGGCCGACAGCTTTATCGACCTCTCCACTGTCCAGCCCTGTGTTGTTCCGCTACCACGTCCGATCCCTCTGCTTTCGGAATCCACAGACCACTCGCCCTCCGACCCGAGGACGCTCTCACGGATAGGACACCCAGCTCCATCCACCCTGGGAACTCCGACCCTTGATGAAAGGGACAGCCCGCCTACCACACCTATTCAGGTATTTAACTTTTGTCACGGTCATAACAAATGTCCTTACAAAGTCTGTCTTGGCAATGTACCTTTCCCTCCGTTCTCAAACTGGGACCACGACCTCATGCCTGATTTTCTAATTACAGAACCTTGGGAAGTTGCCGCCAGTGACTCGTACCCCACCCGGGTACCGAATTCTACCGCATTCAACCCTTACCACAACCCGCAGACAAGGGACTACCTCGACTCCATACTTCAGGAGAACAGGAAGCTTATCAACCCGGAAGCTAACCACCAGGACATTCTCGCCACGAGCATGCTCCTCACGCTAACAGAACCAGTGTTGTCCTCTGACGTTTAACCCTTATCTATACATCCATAACTCTTGTATATATTCTGACACTAACTTAAGTGTAGGACTTGTGATGCCTCAACTCTATGTGGCAAGAACACTCGTGGACTGTCACACATGTTTTGTGACTTTATGTTTACATTTTTTCATGTTTGAAAAATTAAAAACACTGTATATTCAATGCTCAATTGTTTTCGTGTATTCTCTCTACAGGGTCCCGTATCTTCCATCGGAAGATTCACGGGCCCCCGAGCCTTCTTTCTATCAGTTAGAAGGCTTATTTCCGTTTTGTAGTAAATGTCCATGGACACATTTGCCTACAAGGAATCACGCTCTTGTCATTTCTCACTAAAACATCTTATAAAACACCTTTATCTACAGGTGTTTTATTTACCTAAACTATTCAGTTTATATCGCACATATACTTCTTACTTCAAAGTCGTACTGCTCCTTTAACTACACGTCTTAGTTATATCATCATGTTTTTGTGACTTTGTGATTTCAACTTGTTGACACCTCTTGTCTACCAGTCTATATATTCACAAGCTAGCCACTCGGAACCTATAAGTCATTAACTCTATGTCTTTCTCCGATCTCTTTATACCAATGATCTTCTCCTTCTTATATAGACTTTGCATTTACAACAAAACACATAATTCATGTGTAATCTTTAATAATAATGCAGCCTCCGCCAGCCCACACTGCACCTGCAAAACAAACGAACATGAAATTAGTAACACGCTAATTTTTCACATGAGAGTTTATTACAACTTTTCTAGGTACTTTTCTCTGCCATCCTTACTATATAACACTATATATAGTCTTTACTGTCGGTCACTGAACTGTGAAATTACCTTTATTATTTCACCAATATTAATATATACAAAACCTGTACATATTTATCTTTAAACTTCATTAAAGAATTGCTTCCAATTAAAACACATCCTGTTTTTTAAGTACCACCTCCGGAATTCATTCCGGTGGTCTCCGACCTACTTCGGGATACTTTTCCGGTCACCCACCGGAATTCACCGACCTCCACCGTTAATCACCGACCTCCACCGGTAATCAGCGACCTCCCACCGATAAACCACCGGTAAACTCCGGTAAACTCCTGAATCCTCCGGCCTACCCCCAGCAATCTCCAGGACCCCTCCGGTCCCCTCCCTTATTCACCGCTGGTACACCTCCGGCGGTGAATACCGTTAGTACCTATGAGCAGGGTATATATAGCAGCTTCCACGCTAGCATTTTCATCTGATGAGTCCAATCCCGGACGAAACTAGTCATCTCGCTAGCCCACTAGCCCCTCCTCGCCTATCCCGGTCTCTACTTCATTCTACAAGATAAAACCATAGTCAACTTATCCAACGTCGACCTTGCACCGCCCATCAAAAAGATACTACTTAACGGACTCAACTTCGTACCGACCCCACATCCAGCAAAGCCGCTGCAACTTTTGGATGAATTCCTGCAATTCGAACGCAACCTACGCATCCTACATCACTTCTGGGATGAACCTCCATCAACCTCCAGTTTCAACATCCCGTCGGGATTCACACCTCCCAAGACCCAAAACGTAGCCTTGGAATCATACCTCACCCTCACCGCCAACGGGATCATGAATCATAACATCAGAAGAAGCCGCCATTCCAACATCACCAAAGAAGAGATGAAAGCTCTACATGAATTCCGAAAGAACCAAGACATCATAATCAAACCAGCCGACAAAGGAGGCGCCATTGTCATCATGAATCGCAACGACTACCTAGCTGAAGGATACCGCCAATTGGACAACCAGACCTACTACCGCAAAACGAAGAAGGATCTGACTCTCTTCATAAATTTGAACCGCAAACGAGGCTTCTTAGAAGACAGAATCGCCTATTACATCAGCCCGACAGTCTTCAGAACAGCCGCCCTTTACCTCTTACCCAAGATCCACAAGCCGAATAACCCGGGCAGACCCATAATATCAGCCTGCGGGAGCCACACAGAGAGAATCTCCGCCTATGTCGATTACCATCTCCAACCACTAGCCACACAAGTACCATCGTACCTGAAGGATTCTACGGATTTTCTACCCAGATTGAACCACACCCAACTCACCGCCGCAAGCATCATAGGAACCATTGATGTGTGTAGCTTATACACCAACATCCCCCATAGAGACGGATTGAAAGCCGCCAAAGAAGCCTTGGATTCCAGAACCATCCAGGAACCTCCGACCTGGATAATCACCCGCCTACTCTACTTCGTGCTCACCATGAATAGCTTCGAGTTCAACGGGGATTTCTACCATCAAATTCTCGGGACCGCCAAGGGCTCCAAATGCTCAGTGGCCTACAGCATCCTTTTCATGGATCACCTTGAAACCCACTTCTTGGAAACTCATGAAAGAAGACCCCGCATATGGTGGAGATATATCGATGATATATTCTTCATCTGGGAACATGGCCCCACTCATCTTGAAACCTTCATCAACAATTTGAACTCCTTCCATGACACCATAAAATTTACCGCCGAATCATCAACAACCAACGCCCACTTTCTGGATGTTGACATCACCATCAAGAACTGTGCATTCCTCACCAAAATTTATGTCAAACCCACGGACTCTCAGATGTACCTCCACTATAAGTCCCACCACCGCCAGAACCTCAAGAATGCCATTCCCTATGGACTTGCCCTCAGATGCAGAAAAATTTGCAATAACGACCAGGATCTAAACGCCGCCCTCGCCCAACTACGTCACAACTTCATCAAAAGATGTTATCCTCCCAAACTCATCGAAGATTCCATCAAGAAGGCCCGAGACCTCAACCCCCTGACCCTCGTGGAATACCGCCAACAGACTGAGGCCAGGACGAACACCTATGTCACCACTTACAACCATAACATCCCTCTGATTGATCACCTACGCAGATATCAACATCTACTAGAACATGATCCTGATACCACATCCATAGCCGCCAAAGGATTCCGAGTCGCTTACCGCCACCCCCCCCCCCCCCCCCCCCCCCCCCCGCCCTTAGGAACCTCCTAGTTCACAGCCGATTCAAAACCCCATCTCTACCTGGTTGCTTTACCTGCGAGAAGCACTGCCGCATCTGCCCCCTAATCGTCCAGACCAACATCATCAAAAGCCATCACAATGGGACAACCCTCAAAATTACTGCACATCTAGATTGTACCACTCAAGGTATCATCTACTGCATCTTCTGTATCAACTGCGGTAATCAATACATTGGTCAGTCCGCCCATGATTTCAAGACACGCTATAATGGACATCGCCAGGACATCAAAACCCACAACAGAACTAAGCCTGTCGCTGCCCATTTCACGTCACGCCTTTGTGACGTCACAATGCTGAGAGTCATCCTCGTCGCTAAGGCACCAGAGAATCTCACGGCCCGATTACGTCAGGAACAATGCTACATTCGTCTCTTGGATACCACACAACCAAACGTTTTAAACCTACAATAAGACTTGTGTTTTGTGTCTATGTGAAGTATTTCTGTTATCCCGTTACCAACATCCCATCATGCCGAAAATTACCTGTGTTTTATGTGGTTTAACTCTCTCCTCAACGTCCGCTCTGAAGAGACATTCCCAAAGTATCATTCAACAACTACGAAGGTTTACCTCTGCCCGGACTGTACCAACCCTTTCGCCCGCAATGACATTTATCGTCGCCATTACCGCCGATGTCATTCCAAGGAGGACCCTATTCCAGACGCCATTCTTGCAGAAAAGCCCGTCATCAATAAACAGCAAGTATTACTTGAAACTTGCAAGCCCATCATTCCCGTGAAGCCTAACTTCAGAGTTGTCCCGCTACAAGTCAATACGAAGAAACATGCTACATCCATCATGGATACGGATCTGATCTTTTGGCCGCCACCAGCTACCTCAACTGATGTCCCGCCGATATCATCAACCCCCACTACGCTATCAAAGATGGAAGAAGATGTCACTAATCTCCTGCTACAAGACTTAGAGTTAAGTTCGGATTCTGAAGAAAGTGATACTGATACTCCCTGCGCAACCATGAATCATCAACCTACATCAACTTATTACGATCCCACCACGAACTGGAAATTACCTACAGTTCTCCCACCCAACTACAAGACTACCCCGAGGAAGTATACCGAAGCTGACCTTCAACCCCAGCCTGTCAGCCCGTACAAACCCCCCTTTGAAGCAAGAACAAAACCCCGTCGTGTCACTCAACGCACCATTAAAGGAACAGTTTCTACCAAGATGTACCCCGCCAACAACATCCCGACAGGCTCTAAAGAAACAACCACCATTTCATGGAGTGTACCCCGCCCTGTTCTACTTCCACCCAGCAAGAACAATTATTTTTATTATGATAATGAGATCTACATTATTCAAGATCAATGGCCCAAACATTAACTTTTCATGTTGTTCATGTTACCTGGTATAACCCTCTGTGTGATGAACTGTGATTTGCAACATTTTACCTGTGCTGTCCATGTACCGCCGCTGCACCGCTGCCATACCGCCGATGTGCCGCCATGATACTTTTGAACTCTTTATTATTCACTCTAATAACTATAATTCTCAATAACTTATTCAATAATAACATAAGTCTTTTGATAATTGCATACTTTTAATTGTACATATGTTTATTTCATGTTTTATATATGTCTTCAATTGAACCACCTTAGCCCTTGTAAATTACTGTACAAATTGTCTGAGGAAGGGGGTTTAACGACCCCCGAAACGTCACATTAAAATTTGGAACCTTTCAAGTTTGTCATACCTGTGTTTTAACGGTACTCTCGCCCCCTAAATCATTTAACTTTTCTGTACCGTTGTGAATCATTTATTTGATCCACAGCTATGTCATTCTATGATTACCACATTTCCCTAGCGTAGGTCAGCACCGCCCTAGCCCCATATGATGTAGAAGTCATTGTGTAAAAGAGTGATAAACATTGGAGAACATACATACATGAAGGTATACATAAAACATAAAACAATCAAGGTATATTAACAATGATACATTCCTATATACATGATGAAAACTATTGACGAAGTAACTTAAAAAAGAAAATATGTGAGTGAGTGAGTGAGTTCGTGTTTAACGTGTTTCGAACAATGTTTCAGTTATTAAACACGTGGATGTTGCCATCCAAAAGAGAGTAGATATGTAATGAACTAAATACAAAAGAGAGTTCTTATGAGATCATATAAAGGGCACATCACAGGTAGGAGGGTTTGGGTAAAAGGCATAATTCTATGGGGGGCCATTGATCTAGGATCAGCCATTTCTTGCAAACTGCAAGGAATTGTTCAATGGTGATGGTTTGTGCCTGCTTGCGGGGTCCATCCACGATCATCTTGGTGGTCTCTAAAATGGTGGCGGAATCTTACATTTCTGTTGAAGTGTTGGTTCTCAACTAGAAGTTGCAGCTTGCTTGGCTTCTTGGGAGTCGGGCAGAAGTTTAGGCCATGTTCTAAGATCGATATGTGGGACGCGCTGAGGTCAAAATCTGATAGGTTCACAATGCAATAATTATGTTGGTTCTTCTTTTCATTCTTTCGTAGGCGGCGGCCTGGCATTCTTGTTGTTGCTCCTGTTGGTTAGTTCTTCTTTTAACCTGTCTTCTCCCTTGGAGAGAAGCTCATTTATGTGGTCGATCTCAAAGGGTGTGCTTGATTTATTCGGGTTGTCTTGGACGGCGTTGCATTCATTAAGAAGTTTCTGGTAGTTGATGAGTGCTGACATTAGGCTTCTGGAGAAGTGGAGGTGTGCGGCTTCCCATTCCAGGATGAAGGATGAAGAGATGGTAGGGACCTGGGCTGTGACACGAGGGTGAAGGCCCTTGGGGATAAGATCCGTGGCCAGTGAATCTTCTAGGAACTTCACGTGATGTTTGGTCTTAGTATGTTGAAGGGTGAGTTTTCTTAAAGTGCGGAATGTTGCAACGTTGGTGTCTGTAATTCTTTTTGGAGTGTCTGTTTCGGCGGGTATGCTATTTTTATTGGAGTTTTCCATATCTGTGCGGGATCGCTTGGAACTTGGTGTTGTAGACATCATGGAATGCTTAGGATGGTCTCAGGGGGAGACTCCTGAAGTAGTAGTGGGTGGATCTGGTTAGATGCGGTAGACTGGGGAGTAAGAACTAAACATCAGCTAGTCTACTCAACGTCCAGCATGGTAAAGTGATATTCGGGCTGGGACGTCTCTTGGATCCACTTAAGGATGCTGTGGTGGACCAACCGATAGGTTGGTAAGTAGGGAGGAAGAACCACCAGGAACCAGAGTTGTCTTGGCCGCAAATATTTATTCATGTGCTTACATGTTTTGACCACTAGGTGGTCTTCATCAGAGCAATGTTTTTTATGTTTACAGGCTCTCTTCAGGTTCTCTTGTGCGGGGTCTGTTCCATGACGTCATAGACAGGCCATGACGTCACAGATCTAGAACACTTGGGTGAACGGCATTGTGTACATACATAAAATCTGTTAAATTTAAACCAAAATTTTTGTTTTCTTTTTTTAAATATTTATAGAATATTAAAATATATGATAAAGAAATCATTGTGTAAAAGAGTGATAAAAATTGGAGAACATACTGTGACGACCACGTAACGTAGCCTCTTGTCAGGATGGCTAGTTTTAATCTTTCTCAGTTCAAGTACTTCAAGGCAAAAAGACAATTAAAAAAAATTATAACGTTCAATCATTTTTATTCACAAGAAGACAACAAAGGATAAACTCAATTTATAGTCAATATAAATAGAGCACTGATGTGAATTTTTTAATATGTATAAATTTCCCTCTATAAATTATGGTGGAATGCCTACATCATAGGTATATCTTTAGCTGAATAGATAAACTTAACTGTAAATAAATGCCTTTGACAGGTAATCTATATCAAAGATATCACTAACTGAAGAGATACTGTCTCTACAAATACTGCACCGGCAAACAAACAACAGAACCAACACTAGTTCTATCAACAAAGGTTTAAACTCTGACCTAACAACAAGATCTTATGTTATCACACTGCTAATATCTCAGCACCTCTACCACAGAACTGCTTGAATACTAAGAACCGACATCAACAACTGGAACAAGGGATGTCAGAATATCTGCAATATGTGCACACTACAAGGCACACCTCTGATGAATAATTAACCCACAATATTCATACACTGATACATTAATATCTGGAATATTACTGCCTTAATGGTTACACACCCTAGTAATATTACAGTAATATTATGACTTGAAAATTATAACCTTCAAATATTCCCTAAACTGTTATGAAATATATCGACAACTTGACAAGATAGACTGCAATTGCTGCAATCAACTGCAACTGGGATCGACGACAATAGATCAGACCTTCACACTATAATAATGGATACTGCACCCTGAGATCACTCAGTCTGCATAATGGTAAACTTGTAAGAGAAACAAACCATAAACACTGCCGTAAAACGTTAATGGAGGGCCAGTGTTTAATAATACTACGATCGAAATATGTGTCCTATTCAGTCCTAACAATAATAATATGAGTCTAGTCAACTATAGTAATAACCTTCTAAGAATTTCGGAAATAACCCACTAACCTACTGTACGTGACCTAGTGACCTGCTTAGACAACGACCAAAACTAGACTCCTCGAGTGACAGTGAACGACCCCTATTTATAGCCTTTGGTCAAAAACCGACAGCCGACGAGCCGACAAGAAAAGCCGACAGACGACGAAAAGCCGACGAGCCGACGAACCGACAAGAAAAGCCGACAGCCGACGAAATAGTACGGCGGCAGAATCTCAAAATTATTTTGAGGGGGGGACGGCTTGTTAAAAGCTGGCATCCACCTTTTATCACTAGCATGGATCTTACTTATTAAGGAAAAAATGGATGCCAAGTTAATATTGTTCAAATAAGTTGTACAGAAGGGTTTAAAATCAAACCCAGAAAGTCGCGTTGCCGTCAATTACATTGCCATTTGTCCTAGCCCAGCTAGCATCACGCAGACGTCCTTGACCTTTATGACGTTTACAAAAATCCGGGTTGTTGACGCAAATTGATGAATATTGGAGACAATGTGACGCTGAATTGTATCACGGCCTTTCAAGGCAAATGGTAAATAACACATCTCTTGGTTATGTCCTGAATTGTAGTTTTTTAATCAGTTACAGAAACCCTTACGTCTGAAAACTTCACTTCATATCCACTATATCTTTACTTTATTGGGTGAAAGTGCTTTCGGGGAAAAGTGCACGAAACTGAAGGACTGTGAAATATAACATTCTCCGAACAACTAGTATTGGATGCACTTACATGAACAGTTCGCAGGCAAATCATTTATTTTTTTACTGTTTCTTATTTACAGTCGACAACGATTGTGATGGAATTATGCGAAACTGGATGCAAATAAAATAACCAAAGGTTAGTATTGAAAATATATGTTGAAAAAAAAAAAACTTTTTTATTTGTTTAAACTACTAAAGAGTAACTTGATTGTAGGTTGTTTTGTAAAAAATACCAAAAAAATGTTTTCTTTGTGAGTTTATGTAATTAATTATGTAACTTAATAGATAGATATAACATATATAGAATAACATTATTAATACATATTCTGTCATTACCATTGGATTGGTCAACCACAAAAACTTCATTACTACAATGCAAGTCTCTCAGAAGATAATTTCATTTGCCCAGAATGATGTAACTATGAGATGTATTTTAGCAGGATTAAGTGATTTAGTCTCAGCTGATGCAAGATACCATTTGAAGTGTTACGTTCTATTTATGAGAAATTCACAGAATCAAGATAATTTTGAGAAATATGATGTTCAACAGGAGGCATTGAGGCAGGTTATCAAGACTGTATCTGCTGGAATATCAACTTTACAGCCTTGCAGATGTGTGGAATATGTACACAGCATTACTTGCAAACCGTAGATCAAACAGAAAACCCCATACTTCACCATTCAAATCCCAGACATCATGTCATCTATCTACAGACATCAACCAAAGAATTCAACATCCGGACCCTACAGAGTGGAGTAGATCCTGACATCCTTGCAACTGTACTCTTCATACATGCAATCACTGGTTGTGATACAGTGTCAGGGTCATATCGCATAGGAAAAATAATGGCCTTGGGCAAAGTTAGTCAACTCAAGGATTATGCTATTGAGTTCATAAAACCAAACCAAAAGTAGGATGACGTTAGTATGCATGGTGAGGCAGTTCTCGAAGTGTTGTATGGCTGTACTTCTGGAAACAATCATGACTTTGAAAGAGCAGCAGGTTTAAGCAGCAAGTGGCGTTAAGATCAGTCTATTTACCCCCTCATAAGCATTGCAGAAAACTTAATGGCGAGGCGACCTGCGGGTCGAGCATGGTATGCAAAGCGCCCTCTGGCGTGAGTGACAGCAAAGGGAGATAATTCCCAAAATATAATTCAACTTGAATTAAAACTGAATCCCTTCTACCTACCACAGATTCAGCCAAGTATCACAGCTACAGGGTCTATCATCAAGTTCGATGACTAGGTAATAATCGTGATGCAACCGAATGGGGCTGGAAGATCTACAGATGACGAAATGAGGAGAGACTAAAGCCATTAAAAATTTAAAAAGATGCTGCGCCAGCATGATTGCTGAAGCTAGTGAAATGTAACTGCCATGGCAAGTGTGACAAGACAACCTGTTCATTGACTGTTGTGCTCCTTGGTATTTGGACACTGCAAGGAGTTTGCTTAATGTTGTTACCACTGAATCAGCAAAGAAGTAGTCATGACATAGGTTATACAGAACGTAAGCCTCATAAAGGTTACCCAGGTGCCATGAACAGTTCAGTTCCAATTGTTCCTTCGCCATTTTCATCTGATACTCAGGGATAGTTTATCTTGGTACCACCTATTGACTATTGTAAGATTCTAATTCATAAGATTTGATGTGAAGTAGACCTTTAAATCTTTTTCTTAGTTTCTGGATTTCTGTGTATATATTTGGTACTACTGAAATGATTGTTTGATACAGATCATTGCCGAATGGTTTGTTTATACTCTGATGATAATATCCTTTTATCAAACGTCATTAGTTGATATCCTTTCTGTGAGACAATGAACCATACCAATACATTATGTTTATGTTGATATGTGTCTCAAATAATTACCTTATTATTATGCTGCTTATCTTGTTCTAAACCTAGTATTGCGACCATCTTTTAAAAAAAATGCACACCAATATTTAAAAATTCACTAATATAAGTAAATATACATGAAAAATGATGTGATAAATGATTTCCCTGACTTTAAAGACATGGGTTTAGACACATTATTTGCAGATATTGCTTTATTAGTTTTGAAGAAATGACAGTTATGATTATTTCGAGCTAGTAATGGCGGCCATCTTGGATTTCGTCAAATTGAGTGCACTAGCACCTATCAGATTTTCCTATATTTTTAACCCTGGCTTGTAGAGATGATTTCCTGCCATATTCAGATAAGAAAACAAAAATAAAGCAGTTTTGTCCAACCAAAATGTCCTTTTTTACTTCGTTTGCTGGACTTTAACCCCTTCACAAATACAGATGAGACCCTTGATAATGACATGTGAATTTAAACATTTAGGACATTGTAAAGACCCAATAATTTGTTAAGGTAATGCAAATATAATACCAAAAGTTTACAGTTTAAACATTTGATCACATTAACTCATTAGATTTGATTGAAAATGTAATATTTTGATTATTTATTGAGAAAGTATTAAAAAACAGTAATATGATTAGTTTCCCGGCGACCCATTGCTTGATTTAGGATAGTCATCTTTGAGCCTCCATAACTAAATTAAAATCAAGGATTTCAAGTGGCATCCGGGTGAATATTGATGTGCATATACCAAAGTTACTTTTTATAATGGGTGCCAACTTTTAACAAACAGTCCCCCCTACACCTATTTCTAGGCCTCTTTTGAGATTCTGCCGCCGTACAAAAAAGCCGACGAGCCGACAAGGTCACAGAGTGGAAAACTGATGTTTACTGATACAAAGATGAATGAAACCGAACAAACTATGTCTGAAATTACTGATACGTATATTAGATGTAAACTGATAGAGATTAGGGCATTGATAAACATTGGAAATAATAAATATCTATTGAAAACAAACATTTGACAGTTCGTAATATGCTTCTTACCGCGGAATTTGACAGCTGTGACCCGGAAATGAATTTAGATTGGCCAAGCTCACAGGTCAAGGCTGACTATTGTAAACAACAAGGTCAATGATTTAACCACACGTGGGAGAGGATTGTGAGATAATCGAGTGATATTTACGTTTGTTTGTGATGGAAGGAAGTAATATTTACGAAGAATGGGAGCTTTATGATCGTGGTAAGAATGGGTGATGTGAGAATGAAAATTTACTTAGGTGAGTTTACGTTAAATGGCCTAGGCCTTTTTGATAATTTGAAACGAGAAAGGTAAGTAACGTCATAAATTTATATGAAGGAGAAACGATTTATTGATGGGGAAAATAATATAAAAAGTTCGGTTCCTCACAATACCCTCCGCTTAGTGTTTGACGCCCTTGTAAAACATACAGTACAGATTATAGGTAAAACATATGATACAATTTATGTATGAAAATATATATTATTTTACCAACCATGCACGTAAACGTTATAATTAGATGGGAACTCTTAACGACTTGTAATGATATTCTGATGGGAATCAACGCTAAATATAAACTAACGAAAATAACTTATTTACAATTGAGGTCACATTTATACATGATACATACTTCAGTAACGCCACCGGCCTTGGAAGTTCCTCTTCTTGTTCTCCCTGAAGGGAGGGCGACGTTCCGGGGACTCTGGTCTCCTGTTGATGTCCTTGACCGCTGTGGTGACAGCTGTGATCGCTTCGGTCCACCGGTCCATTCCATCACTCAATTTCCCTACTGCTGTCGTGATGGTTGCGAGGGCCTCCTTGAGCTCGCATGACATCGATGAAGATGAGGCTGCTGATGATGATGAGGCCGACGATGCTGCTGATGGCGATGGTACGGGCTCAGGCAATGTGGCTGGCTTGCTCTGCTGGTCGGGCTGTTCCTCCTGTCGAAGTACGGGGGTATCCAACTTCAGCTCCCCTTTCCATAGTGTTAACCTCTCAGCTTTGGACTGTAGGAATCGGTGCAGGAATAGCAGCATCTGGATGGATATGATACCTGAATGCTTTTGAGTAATGTAAAATTCCTTTAGAACCACAAATAAATATGTATATACTCTAAAGTCTTATTCCATATGATATATCTTTAAATAATGTAAAGAGTCAATTGAAAAATGAACATTGAAATGAGCAGTGCATCAATGGTTACAGTAGTTCATTCTTCAAATCAGGAAGAAACTCATTATTATAATTGAATAATTGACAATTTGAATATACAAAATATTCAAATGTAAGATACCTGTGTAGAACTTGCATGATCTGTCACTTTTGAGAACGTCATCAATGAATAATTTCCTCTGAAGGCGCTTTGGATGTCTGAGCTGCTCATCACTGTAGCCAGCCAGATCATCATGCAGAGTGTCAGTCTGAGTACTTGCATCATTGAATGTAGTGCTTGCATCTGCAACATAATTTGATATTTTCAGATATAATATTTTAATTAAAAACAAAACCTCAAATTAGAAAATTTTAAAAATATTATTAATGAAGTAAAGTGAAAATATTAAAGTGATATATAATAAAAATTCCTATCTATTTCATTTTTTTTAATCATACAAAATTTAAATTTACTTTAATTGAATTATCAACATTCCTTCATTCTTTATATTTTAGCTGTCTCTTCAGACCAACCAGGTTTCACTTCATTTTCATTATCATTGTTCATGCTAAGCTCCTGTAAAAAAAAATTCAGTAATTAGAAACATCATATGAATTGGAAATAATTTTATGTTAATAAAATACTGAACAAATGTAGCATTGAATAATGATTACAAAAAGAACAAAATCATTATCATTATTTTTTAAAAAGAATACAAAATATAACGTGATATTTAATATATATTCTATCAAGTTATTAGATATTCAATATTTTGTCAATCCTTTCGCAAATCAAGTTATATAGATACAGAACAGTACCTCGAGTTGTGTCGCACGACTTTTTTTCTTCTCGGGGGACAAGCTTGCAGTTGCACGGTCTTTTGATGGTGGTCTCGACTTTTTTGTGTTGAACATCCTCAGTTCTACACCTCTAGCTGTAGCTGGTATAGGGTCAGGATGTGTCACTGTAGGTCCATGTCCACCAACAAAGTGTTTCGAGCATACGTAGGTGTCTTGCATAATTTTGTGACGACCGAAATCGTCACCGCGGGAACACGCTCTGATCCAGCGTTCACACATCTCGGGCTCGGATTTCGGCTTTGGGAACTTGATAAAGACTATATTAGCGTTTGCAGGATACCGCAAAAGCAGAGCAGCCCCGGAACTTGGGGTTTCGCCTTACCCTGTTCCGCCTTTTACAGGCCTCACCAAATTGGGAATTTTATCGTGACCTTGACCTTTAAAACTCAAGGTATTCAATCTTTATTAATATATTTTTTTTCATTTAATTTACAACATTGATTATAAGACAAAATTCATTTGGACAAGTTGTATGTCAAAGGACACCCCGGCACCTGGATGACGTTTTGTGTATGTACATTTATGTTCAGGCTGGCGCTAAGGGGGTTAAAACAGTCGCTGTGTCCTGTTTTCGATCAGGTTATAGCGACTGGAGTGTCCCCCCTTGTGTTTTCTGTATAATAGATCGAGAATTAAGTTAAAATCTTTATTTCTTGATCGATTTCGTTCTCATTTGAAATGTAGGTAGGCGTCAACATATGAAAACGATATATGAGTGCAAAAGTCTAGGTTTTGACATTTTCTTTTTCATTATATTGTCCACTCCGAGATTCGAAACCCTGTGCAACGAAACCGTCTGAAGGGTTGATATAGTGTATTTTACTGCCGCTTCATCAATTCAAGAGTAACCACACTTTCTTTTTTTCTGAAAACTTATCTTCGAATTGACCATTTTCCAGTTTTGACGTTTAGAGTTATCTGCCCTTGACCGCGGGCAACGTCACGCTTGGCGTCAATGGGATCTAGTGCAGTAGCTTGCATTTTGGTGTTGTAAAATTGTATTTGAAAGCGTTTGATTTGAAAGAAATTAGACAATAATGAATAATGATTATTAAAGGGGGAATCCTAAATTTTAATCTGTCTTTTTATGTCATGATAGGCCATCGTACGACTGTCTGTATTAGTCTATATAGATATATAGCCTAGGCTATGTAACTCAATTTATGTTTGATTGTCGTCGCATCAATAATTTTCATGATATAACTGTTAAACTAGGCAATCACTACGTCACCCGGTGATTGTCGACTTTTCACTTGTCATGAAATTAGTTTTCTAATAAACTTATGTAAAAGATATATTTAAGTTGACGTACCATCGGAGAATATTGTATTAATAATTTGTAAACAGAGTTATTCATCTTAAACTCTAAATAAAACATATTTTTGTATTTCTACGTTGTATACATCATAACAGGTAGGCCTATCATACCTAAGGCTATGAAATAAATTGTAGACTTATTCTAGGCTTATTTCGCGAATATCATGAAAGTTATTTGTCTCTTCATCTACGCGTCATTTTGTCATTAAAAATATACCGAGGTGTCATATTTTGTCTCATTTTACGTTTATGTAATAGAATGTTATTCCGGTTTTGCTTAGATAATTTCTTATGCGATGAATTATGTATATATCTTTGTCAAACTTAGTATATTTGAAATCATCTCAGTTTGAAGTACATAAATATTAAAAATAAATAATTCGATGACTATCAGTCTCCTATTACCCATCATGTAAAATTCTATGCATCAATGAACATAATATGATGATGAAATTTATGCTATTCGAAATGAAAGAAAACAAACATGGTACAAATTTACGGAATAATGTAACCGTAGCTATGGCGATTCCTCACAAAGTTAAGCAGCATTCATTTCATGAAAATCTATTGGAATATGATATGATATACTTTTGGCACACCGCTGTAAATTGCTAGAAATTAATCTTTGAAAAACTTTCAACACATGATCTTCAATTAACCCCGCTGTCGGTTAATAATTTTCAAAGCTCACGTTTGCATTGGTATATCGGCCGGTATTCGATCAAATCAAGATTCTATGCCGTTATTCTGTCGCTCAACTGAACCTATTAGCCCACAATTTGTACTTTTAAGCAACAATCAGTAACACCATTGATTTGTACCGTTAATCCCTGACTATTCGCGATTAACAATGTTAGAAACCATTTTGATCTGGCGTTTATTCTAGGCTGTTTCCAAAGCCATGACATTAATGTTCAATTTTGATAACTCTATGCAATTCAATTCACTGATTAAGGCTTGATTTTGTTATATCAGTTATGCATATCGATAAATATTGTAAACATTTTCACGAATCAGGGCATGAAGGCGGCTTAAACCCGACGACTTTTTAATGCCGGTGATTATTCACATATTTACGGTTTAATACTCAGGGCCAAAAGAAACGATAACATAAGAGATGCAAGAAAGTTTGACATTAACGACGGAAACACGGTTACTTCATGTCTTCAGCAGCCAACTGAACTACGTTATGAATCTAAGAGCAATATTTGACCAAGGTATTTGGATTTTACGCCTTTCAAGAAATGTTTTAATATCTCCTAGAGCTAGGAAAGTAAAAACTGGCTTTTTTGCTTGTTTTCTAGCGTCATTCAGTTTATATTCGTAAACAAATTATATTTCCATGAAGATTATTTATATTTGTTTATTTTGTTTGATTATGGTCAAAAAGCATCTTGAAAAGGCTGTTTTAGGGCTCCATGCAAGTATATTTATACAGTCATTACAATAAAAGTATGAATGAAATTGTGAGTACTTATTCATAGCTATAGTAGGTTCTCGTTGTCGCATTTCACTAGTCACATCATTGTGTTATTCACCCTCTTGTTGGATTTCTGTGCATTTTCCGTACGTTATGTTTGTTTCTTTATTGAAATTGAATTCATTTTCCTTACTTATAACCATTGTATCAATGTTTCTTCAGTTTGTCACGTGAATATTCTTGACAAACTGAAGGACACTAGCTAATACATTCTACTTTATAGGCCTTTATAGATTTACATGAAAAATACCTCATATGTATCTTATCTGAAGTTTTCCGACGTTAAAGCCTGTTTAAGAAGTAATAAAATGATATAAAAGATGTGGTAGAATAAATCAATTGAAACTGCTTGGTACGCCGTCAAATTCAACATTTTAAGTTCTCATTATTCCTGTTGTGCAGCCTAATCCAACGGTTCAATAAAGTGGGTCATGGAATACTTCTGAAGACCTTAGTCGTCTTTAATGACTCTTTAAAATAGGTCTTAACAATGTACAGTCGTTTGAGACCTTCAATTGTTTTATAGGAAAAATATTAAGGTCTAGGCGAGCATGACAAGTTGACTAAAATACCGTTCAACTCAACGTAAACTTTGACGGCTTGCCCGCGGTCACGTGACTTTTCAAAGGGACGTCACTCTAAATCGACTCGTTTAGCGAAACTGGAAAATGGTCAATTCATCAGTGTGGCCTTTAGAATCCGCGCAACTCCTATAACACCCCAATAAATATTTGCAAAATTAGGTTACATTAACATGTCTTTAAACAACGATCTAATGAATTGAATCACATCTTGCAGAATCACATCAAAGAAAGAATGCAAGGGCTACTTACGCTAAGGATAATTTGATCCATCTCCTCGGTCGATAACACATTGGCTATATCAGATAGTAGCAGTGTCCATCTAGCTTACCATTCGACATAAAGTAAAGTCAGTTCTTTCAATATTGGGTTGTAATAATATTTCTTTTAACACACAGTCAATCTCTGCTACTAAGCCTGAAATGTTTGATAACTTTTCCCTTACCATAACTGAAAGGAAATTCAGTGTCAACATCACTCTACACTTTTCCAATCAAGCCTCTCCAAATTTACATTCGATATCAGCTCGAAGATCCCACTTTCATGATTCAGCCCTTCATGCATTCCTTCCCTACAGAGGCAGATCAAGTCATGAAATGTTGATACAGTCTCTAGATCTGTTATATTACGCCGAGTATGTGGGATAGAATGGGAGACGTCTGATTGGAGGCAATCAAAGTTAGTTGTGCAATCAGTGACGCTGTTCTAAAATCATCATTTTGGCTACTGAATGATGGCAAAGGCATTGTGATATGAACCACCCGTTCCATGCGAGAAGCCATGTCATGATCATTTGCTTACATTCAAGTGGATTGTGGTGTAAATCTGTCAGCTAGAGGAAACTGCCGGAACCCATGGATTTCGGCGTAATAGAACAGAGGCTGAATTAACATTTCTTGACTTGATCTGCCTCTGTGGGGAGAGAATGTCCTTCATGCGACTGGATTTTAGTCAAATCTTCAGATGTTAATTTGAGGACATTTTCGTTTTGACATTTGAGGATATTGGGTAAAGAGATACAACAACTATACACATCGTGCAATTACGCTCGTAAAATCTGATAATGATCACAAACAGAGAAAACGTGTTGTTCATTTTCTATGCAACCCTTAATAAACTATTTACAAGTACTTCGTTTAATTTCTAACGGACGTTAGCGTAAAAACTGCACGTTTAAAGTGGGTAAACCTATATGTGAAGCTAAAAGTTTTTCCTGAAATTGATACATAAATAGATGGATTTCACCAATATATGATATACCCAAACATAAGAAAAGTCATTTACATATAAACATGATTTAGCAGATTTACACCAAACTGTGTTTACTTTGTTCATCAAATCTTTTAAGGACGTGCTCACATTGAAAAGTTAAACGATTTGATTCCATGCCCAAAAACTTTAACCATATTTGATAGCTCAAAATACGTTTTACTGAGATATCGTTGACAATATGGTTTTGAATCCAGAAACTTCAACTTTATCTCGCTTCCATTCGTTGGTGTTGAAGATAGCTGCGGAGCTCGATGCACACCCGACTTGTCACCATTAGATCACGTGACTAGTCCTTTCCATATTCATACTATTTTCTATTGAAAATATTCAAATAAAACATCAATTTATTCAATTACATGTATTTTATATTTCTCATCACTAAAAAGTGTACCAAACTTGTATTTCAAATTCAAGTTCAAGAGCATGTGCGGGAATAGACTGTTTTAAAGTCAGCATACCAAATACATGTTTAGATATTCTCGTACCATATGTATATTAGGACTTTCTTAAAAGTTAGAAATAATGTGCCTTAAACTGATTCATGCTAAGGTGCTTTCAAGTATCAATTTTCAAAAAAACACCAAACTTGCATATCACAGAAAGTATCTTAAGATATTGAAGGTTAAAATTGTAATCAACTTCTAACCTTTGTTCACTGATAAACCATCATTCAAATTGATTAAATTGTCTCTTAACAAAATAGTTTCGGTATAAACTATTTTATCAAGTGAATAGAACCATTTGACTACCATTTTTACCGAAGATATGTTAATATAATAAAGAAAGCGTCAATTATTACCATGAGTTGTCTCCCTTACACTACAAATTACAAAGGCGTTTATTCTAACATTCTCATTGTACTTACAATTAGGGCAACCAATGTGTTAAGATGATTGGCAGACCGTATAAACCTTTTTCGACTTTGTTCATGTACGCCGCACACAGCTCGACCATATCCGTATAGATAGGTGTTGTCCATTTATTTATTCCCTGCATCAAAGTTTTTTCTCATTTGTATTTGCAAATCTGGTAGACCAAAGGATCGTATGCTTTGTATCATTAAGATGGATAACAGAGACCTTGTCGTTTTCTGCTTAAAATACAAACTTGTAGAGATTAACATGCCTACATACATGTATATAACAGCTAATGGCGTCGTTAATTCACACAGATATATTTGAATGTTATATTTTTGTTGCAACAATGCAACATAAGGCTCTTACCAAATTGTGTCCTTAAACTGATTCATGAGAAAGTGCTTTCAAATACCAATTTTAAGGAAAACCCCATTGTGTTACTTGCATGTCAAAGAAAGCATCTTGGTCAAGTACTCAACCCATGTTGGAAACAAAAGAAAATATGTTAAAAGATATTTGATTTATTCAGACACATTCAAATGGGGTACATCTTTCAATTTATGCCATAACAAGAAAACAATGTAAATAGTTTGCACATGCACCGATATATAGCATTTCTTTTTTTGTATTGATATTTTGTTTATCCAATCAAACATAAAAATGAGTGACAAGCTATATAAACAAACAAAACCTCATATTAATGGAACAGCTTTGAAAGCACGAAATACTACATTGTTGTTATTTATAGTTTTACCGATGACACATAGGGAAATATAAGATAGTATTGCGCCGGAAGAAGACAGAGGACTTCATTTCTTTCTACAAAAACGTCAAGTCTACAATTCTTGAAAGTTTGAATATTTTCGTGGTATCAGGAATGAGGGCGGGGCGGAGGATAACAAGCGACCACCGTACCACCAGCCTACCTTCTTACATCAAGATACTATGTACAAGTTATGACAGGGAATGTCTTGTCATGCCATTTATGAGATAAACTTTGAATTTAATAACAGCTAGCGGTAAACAAAACATTACAATACAAACTACAGAACTGGAAAGTATCAACATTTTAAATTTGAAACTGACTTGTAGATCTTCTTCATGTCTTATTCAAACACGTTTATCTACATATCAGCTTGATTTTTTAGACAATGAGTACCGGTAGTGAAAATTAAAGTAAAAAACAAATTCTACAAATTCTACAAAAACATAAAACAATCAGCACTGAAAACGTTCGGCAATGTTCATATGCACCATCTGTAACCGTGAATTAGTTAATAGACCGAAATTTATCAATTTAGAATTTCACGCTTAATGAACATCCGAGATGAAATTGCTCAAAGTGGGCGTGTTTGTCTCTTGAAGACCCGCCCACTCAATGACTGTGAAGAGTGAAGAATTGATCGTTATGGTGCCTGAGATACAGAGCTGACATTTGATTGGTTCACAGCCGACCTTGCCCTCGCAGTGCTCACATGAAACAGCGTTGCCATTGTGCTGAACAATCAACTTTGAAAGTAACTCCGTCTTTTCATTGGTCAATCTGGCATACTCTTCCTCTAACTCTTCTTTTCTTTTCTGCTCATTTTCTAATTCCTGAAATCAAAATATCTTCGAATATAGATTAACATTATAGAGCCTTTTAACAGCAAAATGGTCTAGCGTGTCATTTCGTTGACTAAATCTTGGTCATTATATTTATCCTCTGTCAATAAATACAACACAATCACATAACAACACATTGATTGGTTCAGAATTTGAAAAGCAAAATAATTTGATGTTTATTATCATATATACATTCATTTTGTTGCATTAGTTTTGATAATATTTTGCGATGATGGAACAAATAAACATAAAAGATAAAAAAAGATGAATATTCGACAAAATGATTCTTCAGACAAGTATTGTAACAACACAAAAACGCAAATTTAAGAAAGGTTGACGCGGGATCACTTAATTCCGTCTTGTCTGATCAAAACTACTTTTCAACATCAAATATCTTAGAGCACGACTCAATCAAACACCTGTGTTATCGAGAATCACATGAACAGGTGAAAATAAAGCATTTGTTCAGATGTGCGTTCAACCGGTGTTTAATGTATCAGTTCATTTCATTATGAAATAACTCGTTACCTCTAGTCTTATGAATAATTTAGATAGCTGTCATAAGTGGTTTTACTGTTAGGCCATGCATGATTTACAAGGGTTTGGTGAAGAGGTTTTTCATCAGAAAGATATAGCCTAAAGATTATCTTTCAAAGCTGCACTTGGATTAGGATGATTTACAACAATCAACTTTTCAATTCAAAAGGAAAGATTTCTTTGAGGTTTAAATACCTTTGCTGGTGAATTATGTTATAAAGGAGTAAGTGCTTGTTACACGTGCCATGATGAATACAGGTGCAATGTGCTCGAGTCAAAATAATTTAATGAAGATAAAACCAATATTCTATTAAACCAAAGAACAAATAACTTAATCGTCAATATCAGAATATGAAGTTTTGTCACAGGAAATCCTGCAACACATGCAGATATACTATATGTTGGAATCGAAACCTGCATGTTGAAGACAGAAAGAGAAGAAGTAAAACATATAAAGATGTTTGTAATCAATCATTTAACATTTCAGCACCACTAAATGGCGGTTCATTGCGCCGTCACTTTTGACCTCGCGAATCATCGAATCAAACTCTTTAAATCTCACATATTCCTTATACCCTTAGATGATTGGTGGGTATGACAGTGAAATGTGTGGTACATGTAGGTATAAATTGACGAATATATGAATATTAATATTCACCTGCATAAGGTCGTCACTCTTGGACTTTGACTTCCGTCTGTGTCTTCGAGCCGCTATCTTGTTTTGTTCCTTCCGTTTCCGGCGCTTCTCTATCTCAGCCGGGGTCAACTGTGGAGGATAGGGAGTGATGGTTAGAAAACATTTGTTTCAACATGCATTTACATTCAGACATTGCTTTTGAAATTACTAAATACAAGAACATTGCCGTCACAAATCACTCCATTATCAACACACGTCAAAACACAAGTCAAGTAAGACTATATCAAACTAAATATATATCAACTAATATCAATATCGAATCCAATCATAATTTCAAATCACACCAGGTTAAAAGCTACCATATTATACAATACTAAACAATATCAAAACCGCATGATGCACACCTCATACTGTCATACCATAGCCTACCACACACTTCAGAAACATCATTATAATTACGTACAATGTACAATGGCTCTGTGTTAGTACAAAATGTACACTTCGCCATACAACAATATAGCATATCAAACAATATAGCATACCACACACTTCACAAGAACATTAAATTAACGATTTCCAAACAACAAAGCACCACATCCAGCACCACTTCACATCACACCAACCACACACACACATCACCAAGACCAAAACCAAAGGAACTCACATCATACGACTTAGGCTGAGGAAAGTTGGCCTGTATTTCGTCTTTGCCGGCCGCCAATCTCCGAGACAGGATTGAAAGTCGGAGTTCCTCTTTCAGGATGGGTGTGATCTGTTTGGTTTCCATGGCAGCAGACATTGCCCTCTGTAGTCTGGGGTCACTCACTTCCTCGTAGTCCAGTTCCGGGAGGTACGGCATGTTGTAGGAGTCTTCATGGCGGATTCCGATCACTTCCATTTTCTGAAATAATGTTATTTGTTAGTACCACTGTCATGTCGGGAAACTGCTCATGACAGAAGGTATAAATGTTGTATTCATGTCTTTTTTACAGGCGAAAAAGGCCAACCGGATTAATTAAAGGCACACTCCGACCTTGTGATGAGACAAGCAAAAACGCAAGTAAAAAATACAATATTTGGAACTTAACGGTCCCCGTATCCGGACACTGCCAATAATCCTGGATATTCGTTGATTAATCCCCGAGCGAGATATAATATTCTGTTTATTACCAAAGTCGCAAAATAAAAGGATTTACTTTAAATATGCTTCCAAAAATCAAATCATTGTATATAACCTGACGTCACAATGAAAAAAAGTAATATGTTGCCCTAGGGCATCGTCTGAAAAATATGAATCCCGATATTTGACTGCCCTCGTAGATAATAGATACAATTTATGGATAGAGAACGGATTCAAATTCAGTGATCAGCTAAACCGAATGGCTGCACTACTGTCGACGTAACGTACAATTGCAGTCTGTTTTATTTTTTTAAAGGCTTCATGTTGAAATATTTGGAAAGGGAAAGAGAAGATGACTTGTCATTGTTATTAAGGAAAATATGATACTAGTATCTAAATATATTAATATTCACGTTATACAAAATCGGGTGATCAATCAAAATTGCATTAACTTAAAACAACAAGCTGTGACTCTGTAACACTGATGCCCCCGACACCAAGGTCAAGGTCACGAGGTCAAACGTTATGACCTCATCTGAAAGGTCTTATAATGATAGATGCACATGTGAAATATCAAATGTCTATCTCTAGCCCATCGCAAGCTATGGTCAAAGTTAAATCTTTCGAAAAATGCTTGCTGCGCCAAGGTCAAGGTCACGAAGTAAAAAATAATGACCTCATCTGAAATGTCTTATCGTGATAAATGCACATGTGAATTATTGAAGGTCTATCTCTATCCAATCGCAACTTATGGCCAAGGTTAAAGTTTTCGAATAATGCTTGCTGTATACCAAGGTCAATGTCACGAGGTAAAACAATATGACCTCATCTGAAAGGTCTTATCTTGATAGATGCACATGTGAAATATCAAAGGTCTAATCGAAAGCTACGAGCAAGGTTTAAAAAATCGGTACAAACAGACATACTATCGGATAGACAGACAGATCGACAGACTGAAGGACAGACCGGCGGACAGGGAAAAAAACTATTTACCCCCGGAATCTCCGATTTGGGGGCATAAAATATAATAAATGACAGGAATGATCAAATACTTTTTCATTGCCGTTTTCTATTAGGTTACCAAGCTCTTCGAAACATCAATACACCGCTGTTGAGGTTTCATTTAACCAATCGCAACATGACCTACATTGTACAAACAAGGAACAGAACAGATAAGGAATTCATCTCACACATACAAGTATGACTGTACCTTAGCATACCATGCACGAGGTGTATGAGTCATATAAACCATTCCTTGACTCATAATGTCTCTTCGGTCAATCACTTCACAATTATGACTGTTTATCCTTTCAAAGGATCATCTAAACCGCAACAGTCTAAATGCTATGAATATAACAACTAAACCAAAGATATACCAAAGTTCCATAGGAATTTTGCAGCTCTCCTAAAATCTAATGCTTACATGAATAAATTCATTTCAAAAGACATGTTAAAATAGTGAATTCCTTCCTCTATCATCATTTTCTAAATTTATTATTTAATTGCGTATCCCCGAACTCTACCATAAGTGACGTTTGCTTAATGACGTCAGCAAAATACTTTGAGCATATAGTATGAAATTGTGGATAAATTATATATATTTGTTTTAGGAAAATATTACATAACAATACATTTTTCGTTTCGTTAAAACATTTTGAAAGAATCGAATTTTTTAAATATAAAAATGTTGCAAAATACACAACACAATGTAAAATTTAAAAAAATGGTTACCAAATCGACATTCTGTTACAATAATGCATATCAAATCAAATTGAAATACGTAAGTGCATGGATTTCTTAAATTAGGTCGATTTGTTACATACCATAATGTTCCGGTAATATGCATATGAATATTCTCGCACTTTAACACTGAGCATAATTCTGTAAGGATTAAAAATAGCTAACGCCTTAGACCCGTCTATTTATGCAAAGTTATAACTGAATACTCAATTACATAAATAACATTCACACTGCCATTATAACGTAAGATAAAAGTTTGATACTTTATAAAATCTTTAATATATTGGGATGTTAGTTATGTTGCCACATATATTTTTAGCTGCACATCACGCGGCACGTGTCAGGGTGTTTACTGAATCTTAATTTCCGTATGTAGTTGCATGCATTGGGTATTCATATTTATAAAACGGTTAAGGGGAAAACAGAATGACAGGATGCACATAAACTCTTTTTAATTGATATTGGTAAATCAATCGGTTCAAATCTAATCAATTTGTGCATGTTCGATTAATAAACTGAGTGCAATTTTTACATAAAAAAGATAATAATATATATAATAAATGTTAATTTTTACGAAAAGCATATTCATTTTCAAATGCATGCAATTTCATTATTTCCATGGTGATAGCATCCCTCTACAATATGTCATTCCGGTAGAATGTGATTGAATATACTCTGCAGTGATATATTTCTATGACAACACATTAAATGCTTTGCAATATGTATATAAATATGTTTACCTATCTCCAAGAACGTTTCCTCCTCCCTGTTACATTCACATCGACACAAAGAGTAAATTCACGTTTTATGAAGGGAGAACTTTAATTCTTAACAAGACCGAACATGTACCAAAGGGAGATAATTTGTTTTCGCGGGAGATTTTCTTAGCCCCGCCCACTTTTTTACCAAGTTTCGATTAAAATGTACATTTCAGATTGAAAGTTACTTTCAAATTGAATTATTTCAAAAGAAAAAGATTATAAAACCCTTATCAGTGACTGCATTCTTTTATTTAGAACTGTTTCGCTTTGAGTCGATAGCAGGCGAATTCAGGCTCAAAGTGTCTTGACGCCATGTCTAAATTTACGGGCTGGGTTTTCCCTGCTCGAAATACCCCCTGTCCCTGTCGCTATTTATAGAGCACTAACTTTGCCCGTTCAAGTTCGTTATTCTTAACTAGGATAAAATGATTCCGTTAAGTGACAGATTTGAAATATTTTACAACAAATTATGCATGGAAATATTGTTTTCTTCTGTATACACAGGTTACTTATTGTTTTGCAGTGACCATTACTCAACATACTTTAATTGTACAACGTTCTGTGGTTAGTTCGCATCCAAAGCGATTTCGCACGAAGATTTGCTTCATGAAATAGTTGGGCGGTGAGCCTAAAAATAAAGGGTTGTATAATGAGTCAATGACCGAAAAATAAATCATGTGACTTCATATATCGCGTGGGTTTCAGCACATATATATATCAATGCGTGACATGAATCTGTAATTAAATCAAAATCTATGAAATATTACAAGGATGCAACAGAACATATAGATTTAATGAAAAATAAACATAAGACGATTTAAACATTGATGGTAACAACATTTAACGTTCAGTTATTAATTGCACTTAAGTATGTATCTATAGTAACGCTGTTCTGGATTCGTCTCATAAGTTCTGTTATTCACAATATCGAAGGCGAAGAACCGAAACTAGTATCATGAGCCCTTCTGTTAAAGAAATTATTCATGTTTAAGTTTCGATTATAAACGACTATTTGAGAATACGCTGTATGGTAAGTGCTTAAATATTTACGTTTTACCTGAAGCTTCGTTTTTGGTACTCAATTCACCTTATTTTGTGTTTTTGACTGGTTCATAATTCTATTAAAACTGTCCGTCATCATTACCGTCTCAATATTCATATATCAAGTACTGTTAAGTGTGTGAGAACTAAGAAGTGACAATTATTATTTGTTATCCGAAATGTGTCCCACAGACAGGTTGTATTGCTTGTGTGCTACCCAAAATCAAATGCATGGGATCCAAATGCATGACAATAGTTTCTTCCATAAAACAATACATCACAAATGTATGATGTCTGTATATCGCCGTACAAATATGATCTTTGAGGATCCATTCTTATTCAGCATTCAAAATTACTTATCAAGTATCATTCATCCTGAATAAGTCCCACAGATGATATTGCTTGTGTGAGGTATTATCATCACAACATATTTTACAAAGTGTCCTGTCATGTTCAGTTAGATGACATGCTTATGCATCATCAAGAAATATCATTAAAATATCATGACGTCATTTATATAATGACGTCACACAGATTTCAACATTATGTTGTGATAGATTTAGATAATAAATAGAATTTTACCTCTCTGATCTTTGATCTTAAATACAAGTGAACATATCTCCAACAAGCCTCGAATAATTGTTGCATTTAACAGCTCACGTTGGTATATTTGATATCAGATGAGACATTTAATTAAATGTTATCATTAACAATTATCATAATCACTATTATTATAAAAGGTGTTTTAAATATAATTATATGGTTAAAAGATGTGAAGCATTTTTGTCATCACCGTGGCTTTATTGTCAGTTTAAAATGTTGGTATAATATAATATTTTCTCATAAAAAAGATATCCATAAAACCCTTCACCATTTTTTTCAAAGACTTTCACTGATCTGAAACGTGACATTGAATTACATAATTGTTACAGCATATTTCACAAAATATGATGTTTCTAGTTCCTTCCTTAAACAATGCATCACAAATGTATAATGTCTGCACTGCCGTAAAAATAAGACCTTTTATGTCATGATCGATTCTTAATCCATTTATATTCATCCCTGGAGAAATAGATCTCTTATCTCTTAGATATAGATCTCTTATCTCTTATCTCAATAGTAATTGAAAGAAGAACTATACCTTATGAGTATTTTATCAATATTTTAATCATGAACATATTTACCGTTGTTAGGAATTTTCTGTTCCTTCTTATTTCGTCTTTTAAATATTTTTACCTATGTCCGTATGTACAAAAACTCGTTGAAGCAAAATATCAAAACATTTTAAAGTCTCAATTATTGTGGTTTGATCATTATTTTATCATTAATTTTACCTTATGAATGTTTTCAAAATTTCCCCAAATTTGGATTCAAATTATTATAACAACTTTATAATAGAGATATGCGCTTTCTTCCCCTTATAATAGGTCCGGGTACAAAATCTTGAAAGAAACTATCCGTCCATGCAAGCACATGTCGTAATATAATATGAGTGTAAAGCTTCGCAATTTGTATCATTCACTTTTGAAATAAAGCGCCGTAAATCATCATATCATTTGAAACAAAACTTTATTCGAAGGAATTGATCATTAAGAAGATAAATAGTTGCGTTTGTAAAATTTCCGGGATTCATTGTTATTCAACACCCGCAAATTTAGTTTAAAACCGACGGCGTTAGCCGGAGGTTTTAAACGCTTAAATTTGCGGGTGTTGAATAACAATGAATCCCGGAAATTTTACAAACGCAACTATTTATCGATATTGTAACATGACCGTTAGTTATAAGCATTTTAAGAGCGAACTCTATTTTTGCGTAGGGAACTCTGAGTTGAAAGGATCTAACGACTGATCCATTATTGTTATAGGTGTTCGCAGCTACAAAGAAGAAGGAATTCCCAGTGTTATAGACATTAAAATAGTGTTCTAATATTGCAAACCAGTTGCACTCATAACGGTGAGATCATATAGTTTTCACTGTGAAATTTACGATAGAGAAAACAGTTATATAATTCATGAACCAACAGGAACAAACCCGTCTGATAAAATATCTTAAACTCGCCTAGACCATTGTGACGGTGACGCGATCACTATGACGTCATAACCGTTGGCCTTTGTGACGTCGTGCCATGGGAACGGCATTCGAAAGAAACCGGCCGCATGGCTCAAGGCGGCAAATTAGGAGAAACTTAGCCAATTAAGAAAGTTTGGTTACATAAAACTAAAGCAAATAGAAAAGGATTTTTGGCATCTACGGGAATGCGCAAGTTAGAAAATGACAGCAACAACAGTAAAATGTGAATTGGTCGCGAATATTGGGAGAATCAGAACATTTTAATGTTGAGGTGGACCAAATAATGTATCCTTTCGCGGTGATTCGCCTCAGCCAATTTGCGGGTGTTCATTGCCATTTAACACTGGCAAATTCTTCAAATCAACCAATCAGAAACGAGTATTTACCGAAGTCATGTTACAATTATGTGTGGCTCTATATGTGCTGTAGTTAACGGATACATTTCATGTACACTTGTATTGAAACATTGTACTTGAATGAAAGACTCTATGTTTCCCCTTGCACCACAGGTAAGTCATTTCGTATACCTGACGTGCCCTATCGTAGTATACCTATACAGTCTAAGTAAACATAGCCTCAATATTATCCGTTTCACTTCTATACTGAGTCTAGAAAGGTCTAGTAGAGGGTCGCGTCAGCCGACCTTTCTGCGACCTATGACCCTTCAACGTTATACGTGCGAAGGCAGAATATTGTGGGTCGGTAAGATGAGTTCTGATTGGTCAATTCGATATGTGGGCTGACCGACGCGACCCTCTACTAGGCCTTTTTAGACTCAGTATAGGAGTGAACGGATAATACTGAGGCTAGGTTTACTTAGACTGTATACCTATAGGTCTTTCAATGTTCATGGTGTAAAGTGAAAAGTTGTATAACAGCCTGCTAACATATAGCTTCAATCATACCCTAATATCTGTCGAGGCAATGGCTCGTATAGCTCTTCAATATAATCAGCCGATACAATGACTCGCATACAGAAATATCTGCGGCCCCGGATGGAAGAATGCAGGCCTCGATATCAACAGTGTGAGAGCGGTGTACCTACAGTTTGCAGTACCGATATAGGTAGTAAATGATAACAATCCGGTACCGAGGGGTTATGGCAAATAAACTCGCGAGGGCGTAGCCGGGCCGAGCTGAGTTTGTTTGCCATAATCAAACAGGCAATCGGTTTATGATTTGGCTTTTACACTCCTTGAGCGTTTATATCACTTGTTTTTCCATAAATTTTACCTCGTAACTATACCTAGCTTCCAATAGGTGTTTACTTTTAAACCCCATAGGAAGTTATTGCCTTCGTTTTAGTTGAAGATTATACATGCATGCCGTAAGCACCATCTGCATATTTGTTGGTTATCTCATAACCACCCTGATCAGTTATGGAATGGTAAAAAACGCAAAATATTGGACTTGAAAAGTTTGGAATTTTAATCAAACAAGAAAATAAAGATTTGTGAACATCAAAAGTGAGATTCGAACCCGGGAAACCTCTATGTATAGCCTTTACCAACTTAAATTTAACCCACCAAGTGCATATCATTGAAACGTTTATCAAATATGTGTATAATCAAAATGAAGTTGAAAACACTGCAAGAATGTTCCGCGGGATGTTCATAAATAATAACCTGTCCTCGATACGAGGCGTAGACCTCAATGGATATCAGGGTATGTTGGAGCAACGAGAAAACAAAAACGCTAATTACGCTAAAATCGTAATTATGAAATTACAAGTAAATATATAAGGTGATGAAAAGGGTTCGCTCCTCTACCAGAAATAATTAAGCGAGTGATCAAGAGGCTGACGTCATAAGTGTAATTCAATTCCGTTGAAAACAGACACTTCCTCGAAAAGGATTTTGTCATTCCCTATCTTGACAATATTCAGAACTCGCATTGTCACAGATTTATGACCGAATATTAGCTGCATAACCTCATTCTTAGCAACCAGGACCTGATGGCGTCTATATGATACTTCAAACCCTTTCGTTTCAATAATAAAGACATGAATGACATATCTTGTAAATCTGTTTATTATCATATCGGATTGTACACCGATCCTGTATGTAAAATTACAAGACTGGTATCTCCGTAGTCGCGTGCTTGAACACTTTGCGCTGGCGGCGTAGATGTTGCATATATTCGAAGTGACGAGATTTAGACTGTTCCCAGTTCGCCTTGTTGTCATTAACCTTTAATCTGCAGGGTAAAAATATCTACAACACGCTTTTGAGATCTAATTTAACACGGTGTACATGTAATGGCATCGAAAGCACTAATTACTATGAACATATCACAGATAAGATAAATATATACAGTTATAACACACAAATTAACGTTATAAATTAGAATGAAGGTAGGATAAAAAATAATTTAGAATTTAAAAACGATTGTCACAAAGGTTCATCCTGTATATAATATCTTACAACAGCATATTTGGTAGCATACAGTTTTGTGTAAATCTTTGTTAAAACATTATCTGCAAAAAAATAGGATCTTACAAACAATAACTATTTTGGCGCATTAATGATGAGGTAAAGTGAACAATTCGAACGACATTTATGAGATCATAATTTTGAATTGGCATAATTAGACGAATGATATGATAAATTTGAAATTAATGTAAAATATTCCAACCTGTATCACAAAACCACAAATATATACAACTTACAAACAAATAAATATACATCATAAGACATATATATATCATAAATTTCTCATGAGTATGAATCTGGATTTAACCCGCATCAATATTATCATTGTATAATCATTGTCTAGAGGACCATAATGATACTGTAAAGGTAAAATCGTATAACGAAATATTTACAAATGATGTTGAAATAGAAAAATGAATAAATTCCAGAAAATGAGAATATTTGCACTAATAACAATGTCTGGGTGATATTTGGCAACATTCAGAGGGATAAGCAAATCACGATATGTAAAGATTTGCTTACATTATCATCTTTATAGATGAAATATCTACCAATCAAATCTACAAATCAAAATATATGTATTGTTTACATTGTCACGGGTAAGTCAATAACTGAACGACACAAAACTTGACATGAACTACTACATACATCATAAGTATAGATACACATAAATGAGTACACAACTCTAATGGTACATCTACAAATACCACAATCAAGCGTTATATATAGCGTGCACGAGCACGATGGTGTAATATCCAATTGTCAATGTCGTTGAGAAAAAAGGAAAGGAAACCCGGAAATGAGTTGAGGAGATACCAACTGACTGATCTGAATAGCGTCAAGGGAGGGAATCCCGATTTTGTCACTTGGAATCGGTTCCGGTTCCGGTGCCCGCGAATCAACGTAGATTTCAGGAGTAAATATATGTTCCCCGCTGCTTTGAGATAGCCACGTGTCACTTCCGGTAATAGGACATGTTGGTTTGGGAACATTTTCAGTGAAGTTGTTGTACGAATAAGCATGAAGCTGCCGGTTGTAATCAAGCAAAGATCTGATATCCGTTGACGTCTCATCGCCCTGGAGTTGTGACCATTGGCCTTCCACGTCTCTGGGCTGGTCAGCAAGTTGGTCAGACGGACTGACCGGACTGTATTGGAAGTCCGTATAGCGTCTGTCATTAATGTAACCATCTTGAGGCGCAAGAGACTGGTCAGCAAGTTGGTCAGACGGACTGACCGGACTGTATTTGAAGTCCGAATAGTGGCTGTCATTAATGTATCCATTTTGAGACTGACAGATGAGTCCGACCTGACCGAGGTTATGAATGGGCGTGGCTAAACCTTTGGAGGCGTGGTTTTCATTACAGCTGTACATGGGCGGGGTTGGAACTTGATACTGAGTCATTTCAGCAGACCACATGTGGTCGGGTACCTGTTGGTCCCTGGCTGGTGATTGGTTGGCCGTGTGGTGACGTGATGTTCCGTTTCTGACGCACTGGCCTGACATCTCATGATGCGTCAATTTTTGTTGAAGATGCGCCACTTCCTTTGTTGCGGAATGAATGAAATTCTTCAATTCCTCATTTTCGGACTCGAGTTCCCTGATGGCCTAATGAAAAGAAGGAAACAAATATTTCAAATATTTATCATGTTACACCAATAAAAAAAATACAAATATAGCTAAATAAGAAATATTGATTACTATTTTACTAACACTTAAGTACTGATCAATGAAATAAGATAATTACATTTTAAAAATAAGATATTTAGAAACATATACAAACTCGATGAATGGTGATGAATAAGAAAATTGCAACTAAAGAAAAGGACAGGAAATACCTGGAGAATAATGACAGTAAACACATTGCATTTATCACATTATTAGACAATCTGATTCATGAACCACAAAATAATACACAATTATATACCTTTTCGTCAAGACCCTTCTCCTTGTTTTGTTTCTTCTTCAGTCGACATTTCCTCGCTGCTCGCCGGTTTTGTTCCTTCCTTCTTTCTCTCTTTATTATTTCAGCCTCTGTCAACTAAATGATTGACAATATATGAATATACATAAAACAGATGTTGATTGTTATAACATTACACACTACAATAATGCGGGTCTAGGGGTGCGCACCCTTTCAAAGAGGGTTCCGGATATAGTAACTAATAAGAGTCGAAGATCGCATACATGATGATAGTCTTTTATCAATCTAGCTAATATATTTTAAAACTGTTCTTTCATCCAAAATAATAATTTAAACTTGTGACACCTTTATAGGGTGCACACCTTCAAAGGCAAATCATGTATCATGTATACAATAAAATTAACAATAACTCACAAACAAATAAAGTTAGAAGTGGCACTCCTTAAAACATGTTAAGATGTTACATCTTTTCCTCGAAACAAAATACATATTTGTAAAGTCTAACATATTTTTTTCGCAATATATCATCACAAAATTCACAGCTTGTTCACAACTGAACATCATTTGTTTCGATATTTCTATCAAATGTAAGTGTGAGGCTTTAGGGGTTGTTCGCATACCAAACATTTAGAAATTTAAAAATTTATAAACATAAGTAAAGAAAACACGAAAATAATGCTACTACTTCTAAACATAATTAACATAAAACAACCACACAATGTAAAAACTATTTGATCAATAACTAATTAACGATATCAAATGTTAAATAAACAATCAGAAGAATCTTTAAAATGTGTGACTATCATAATTATCAAAAATTTACATTTCAGAACAAACGTTCAAGTGTAAGTTGAGCGAATATTGTAATGAAAATATATATAAAATTATGATTTTTTTAATATAAAATAATGTTGAAACATATTTGATATTTACTGTTTTAATAAAAACACTATGAACAATTTTCAACATACACATATCTGATATAGCAAGTTCATACAAACAAACACTTACTTCATATTCTATTGGTTGGTTAAATTCCACTTCTAACAGAGTCGACTCCCCGCGTGCAGCTCTTTTCGTCATCACGGACTTCCGAAGATTTTCTTTTATGAAGGGAGATAACTGCGTCTGACTTATCTCGCATTTTTCAAACTGTTCTTTCACAGAATTCTCATCAAACTTGAATATATTCTCTGACATCTTGCCTCAGCCCTGTAAAGACGAAAAAAGTTATTTTTTGACAAAAAAATAATTTATTCAATCGAGTTTGTTATAAATAAATTTGGTCTCAAGAAAACAAAACCTTAGAAATAATCTAAAAGCGTATAAAAGTTTAATCACTAACATATGAAACACAAAATAAGAATAAAAAATAATATTATATAAACATTATGAATAAGAAATTAAAAGATTATAATAATAATCAAGGCCAATGAGAAGAGTCGAAAGACAATTAATTTTCGGATAGGCACCTACCATGATAGTATAACATAAAATATCAAAACAGGAAAGCGATAAGACACGTCCGTTCGTGTGAAAATATTTGACTCCAATGAATACTATCCTTCCTGGTTCAACGTACACCTGAGATGACTGTGTGTCAGAAAATATACACCGAATACCCATGCGCAGTTACAGAAGCTATTTAGCGTGTCTGATGCAATAATTAGTTTAGCGCGAGAGTTACTCAGAAATTTACCTCGCTTAGAATTCACTAGAATGTGAAATCAATTTTTTTAGACTACATCTTCTTTTGATTATTTTCCCTTAATCCGTGAACAGTTAAAGAGTATAATGTTATCATAAAATGTAGTCGTCACAATCGGAAAAGCTCGAATTTCAAGGTGTTGAGTAATGAAGGTCCTCTGTCGTAAGCGCAATGCGGACAGGTGTTGGTATGTTTATAGCGTCGTTATCAACAGACAATATCATAACGGTAACGCTTGATTTCTCGGAACGACTCTTTAGCGATCCGATACGGCTATTTCCCGGGGAAGGTTGGGGCGCTTTGTGTTCTGGGTCCTGATATAAATCGACTTACGGTTTCGATTAGTTCCCGGCTGCGCATGTGATTGTCATGTGATAAGAAATTTGATAAGGCAAATGCAGATACTATGTTGCATATTTTGAAGGGTACATATTCTTTTGAAATAAAAATCCTAATCCAATTACTATTTACCTTTTAGATATGTCTTAAATGACACATTTTCCATAGTCGATATCTCATGTTATATAATCATTTGTTTGTATACTTGTAGGTATTAATGGCAAACCATCCCCTTCCCGTAAACAATTAGTCTTGCTATGGCAAACCATCCCCTGCAAACCATCAGACGAACAAAGATTCTATTGTTTCTCTTAAAATTTCACGGACAATTAGTTCGTCTAAAACCACTTATCTACAGAAAAATTCCATTTCGCATGTGATTATTTCTTCGCTTATTTCTAAACTGTAATACGAGAAAATATGTTTTTTTATATATGTACTTTCAAACATGAATATACATAATGCAATTCTTACTTAAAATTTACATCACACTGGATTTAATTATTTTAATTAACATATAAATAAAGGTTTGGAAAGAAACCCATTAGAATGCTGTGCTGTTTAATTCATGAAGGACACACTAAATCCAAACATTTCATGACAAATGGAGATAGTTTTTTGTTCAAAATGAAAACCACGTGCTATGTCTCCGTACCTTTTCAAAGACAGACAGACAGACAGACAGATTTTATTAAAGTGTCACAGGTCAGTTACAAAAAGATATATATATAATAAATATACATGAGTAAAAAGCACACAAGCACATTTTACTTTGAAAACCAAGAAAAGACTTATTGCAAAATGGCGAAAAGTCCTATAGTACGAGCACATGCAACCTGAATTAAAGAGCCTGAAACACTGTCTGTCAGAACTAACCATACCTTAAGACTGATTGAAATACAAAGGCATCAAATTATTTGGAAATTCCATTAAAAGAATTATATGAAAAAAAAAAATTATTTTCAGAATCGAATTTAAAACAAGAAACATATTTATAACTCTTTGGTATAACGTTCATAATGAATAAAGTTTTCTAAGTTTCTTCATTACAATCATGTTTTATAATAAATTCTAAATTGCTTTCTTGGACCCAAGTTTCACTAAGTTTAGTAGATTTTGCTAGAAAGAAACAATACGACAGTACATACCGGGGTAGAGCAATAGGTTTGTTGAAATGGAAAATGGTATCATATCCAATGCCCCTACTAAATAACTCACTAATTTCTCAAGAATTAGAAACGAAAGTTCACGATCGGTTTTCCCATCTACGGCCCCCACATTTAAAAGAGCAAACCAACATGTTTGGACACGAACAAGGGGAGATAACTATATCTGTATAACATTTACCAATTGCAGTTGTTGTGTAGAGTTCGAAGATTGACGTATAACGGGCGCTTTTGTACTCAAGTTGCTTAATGTCAGAACATCCTGACGAAATGTGTGCATGGTAATTGGTATTTAGGCGTGGAAAAAGTCCTCTTGATTACATTGCCCGGTTGATTCTTTAAGTGGCACAAATATGAGGCTTTTACGTTAATTTATACATGTTTCGGGAATAAACTTATTAAAATGTTCAAATTAACTTAAAGAATATATGTCCCAAACTATTGATTTAGAATTGGAAATTGAAAATATTTCGTAATCATTTTTTCGTTTATTAAACATATTTGGCTAAATGAAGTAGAAACGAATTTTCTGTCAAGTTTATATGAATCGAAATTTTAACAATGGAAAAAGGGTAAGACGATAGTTGTATTCAAGACATTACAACGTAGAATATATTCTTTTATAAGATAAAATAATCATGTACAGGCTTCAATAAATCATAAACACTCAAAATAATTTTAAATTATAGAACTGTTTTAGAAATTTTATCTTTTCTGAGAAGTTTATCTTCATGAGTCATGATGTACACATGTGGATTGTAACAATAAAAGCACAGACTGAAATCAGGTAATAACTAAATGCACGAAGCACAGACATGCATACCATAACTTGCATTCACAATATATCACACATCAACTGATATACCTGAGAAACCTAACAGTGCATATTATGGTGTGTTAACATCCATTATCAGTCATATCATTTACGTATCGTATAACCAATCGGATTGTGATAGTTATGATTTATATCTTCAATAACCTAGTCAGTAAAATCTTTAACAGATGAAGTATTTGAAATGCTTAAAAAAATGTGCCACAGTGCCCCCAATCTCTATCAAACAGGAATGGGGTGACTCACAGTTGTTAAATGAAAATAGCATATTCGGGGGTGGAGTGTGGGTGTTGTCATTCTTCTCTTTCATGGTTAAAGTATCATTAGAGTGTGTGGGTGGGTAACAAATAATCTGTAAACATATACACATATAATTGTATATTGCTTGACCAAAACATTTACACACATACAAGTATATTGCTTGACCCAAACATATACACACATACAAGTATATTGCTTGACCCAAACATTTACACACATACAAGTTTATTGCTTGACCCATAGTTATAGATTCAATAGTCACACTTTTGAACCACTTTCATAGCATGCATCCAACCCAAACGAAAATACTACATTCGCACCTAAACGCTAAGAAAATTTTGGTCTATGAAGATTTGGAGAAAAGGAATTGAATGCATTTTACTACTTCGTTTACATATATCACAAAGCTATAATATTCGGAAATAGCTACCTGTTCACGGTATAATTCCTTGGGAATATGTAACAATGACAGACCACGTGACCAGGCGCTCGCAGTTGCTAAAGTAGTCCGGTAGTTTCAGGTCAAAGAAATGTTCGCTCATGCATGCTTGGATTTTGTGAAAAAAATTATTTGTAACGGATACTGAGATAACTTTAAGAATTATCTTATTTTTCGTCGTTTGTGTGATATTCATATTATATTTAGGAAGAATGCCAGTGAAAGGGGATTCCCATTATGAACTATTTATAGTGCATTTCCGGTTGTAGTGTAATATTCTTGATAAGACATAAATCATTTAACATATAATGTCCTTGCTTCAAAACCATTTTCAAAAGTTGCAAGGAAGCTTTTTGTTAAATTTATTTATCATATTATTATGATCTATATCTAATTTATATAAAGGGCAGATAAACTTCCTTATATCCTTTCGCGTCGGTAATAGAGCTTTCTTATGATACATTTCTGTCATTGCGATGCATATGCAAAACGTTTAGGTAGGTTTTCTTCATCAAATTGTTATATAAGTTCTCAAGCTAAACTCGGAACCTGATGTTATTTATACATCGATATTGGTGTACTCCGGGACATTATCTTAACTGCGCATGACCATAACTAATATGCAAATTAGGCAGAGGCAACATATGTGTCGATTTGTGTCAGTGAAACCAACACGTCAATCTTGAATATGATTCATACTTTACTATACCTACCATTGTTTTGGTAAAAATCAGCCCATGCCGTCTTCTCCCTGACACTAAGTGAAAGAGCGTTAGAGCGAACTGCGCAATTCAACAGTTACAGGTGACATTGAAATCGACCCTACCCGCACGTCACTCAATATCAGTAAATAGAAATTGACAACGCCCAGCTGTGTACGTTTGAGATCGCTGTGTTATCTGCCTTAGCGAATTTCCAACAGATATACATATGAACACCTTTAACAACGTTTTTACGTAGAATTTGATATCGAAATTGGTTTTCATGAACGTGTTTGATATATATCAACGAGACCAATAGTCGGTAGCGTGTTTCAAACCTTGCTTTGTGTGTTAAATATCACAGCGGTAGTTGCATAAGCATTATTTATGTTCATATCGGTGTGGACATGAACATGTGTACATTTCTTGTGATACGTTTATACAAAATTATAGAATTGCCTATCACACGGAAATTTTTTAGGAAATTTCTTTGTTCATACCCATAGTTATTATTGATTAGTTGATGTTTTTACGTTATTTCACATCAATTAAGTTTTTTTTTAAAGTAGAAAATGAAAAATTATAATGTTATGGTAAACATTTTACACATACATTTAATATTTAAACCATATTTATCATTTCATGATCGAATTTTAGAAAAGAAAATTAGAATGTTTAGATACAGACACCATGAATAACTGATTTAGAATTACTATAGGCGATATATCGAGGTTAAATTATATCTAAATATTGTTTGGGTTGTAATCATTTATCTGACAGCTAAATGAAATGAGAGATTATATTATGATATGTAGAACCATGACAAACTTATATATAACAAACTTTAAATGATTTCAAAGTTGTAGATGGAAAATAGCCAATTGTAAATATTGTGTACAGTAGATTGGCATAGTAATGAAAATCAAGTTCTCGTGCAGTTTCGTTTCGAATACATATCATTTAGTACATGTCAGACTGTCAGTTAATAACAAAAATATTTCAAATTGTTTTGATTTAGATAATTATTGCAAAAAGCGTATACGAACGGTCACACACTATGTTGATTGGCATACATAATTAATAAAAGTAATGAAGTCGCAAAGTAAATGTGTTGGAAAACACAATTTTCAAAAAATTCAAAAAAAATATTGAATCATAATTTGCATAGTTTTACGTCTAATTTTTAAAAATATATTTTTTAACGTTTTGGTCTTCAACATAAGATTACATATATAAAACAATCTATAAATTAAATGTGAATATTTACACTTGTGTAGCGTTCTAACCGTTATGTGTTCTCGGTCTACGAAGGACAAATGATCGGTTTTGTGACACTCTTGCGTCATTTCAATTTTAAACTTCTAAAACTTCCTCTATAAAGTCAATTGTGCAGTGTTTGTACACAATTGTTCACAATGTCATATAAAAGTGAATTCAATTGTTTTATTATATTCATATAAAACAGTTCAGGTGTATTTGTGGCAGTTACTGTTTGCATTAGGTGGGGAACTATGATTTATTTCGCATCCAACGAATGCTCGTTCTGGTAGTTTCCATGCAACAATGAACTATTTTAGATGCTTACACAAAGAAGGGCTAACGAAAAATAGCATTTACCTGCCTTTTAGTTCAATGTTGGCGTTAACTTCTATCTGACATACATTGTAGGGGGGGGGGGGGGGAGGGGTGGTGGTTAAAGGGGGTTTGGGGGGGGGGGAGGGGGGGGTGGGTGTTGTTGTCTTGATATCATGAAAGGTTTTACATTATTGATTATTTGTCAGATCTCTAAATAAAGAGCATATTGTATTGTTTCTTAAATCAAATTGTTTCTTCATTGATCAAACAACTCCCAATAAATCTAAAATATATATTTTTATGTATAAATTATCGTCTAAAATGCTTGGTGTCTTATATAGATGCTTGATAAATGATAAAATGAATGGTTAAAGATTTAAGATGTTGAATAACTTTCCTATGATTATTATGGGCGGTATTTCATAGCATTTAATGAGTATATTGGTAAATGCAAACACATGCTGTATATTTTGTTTGCATCGAAAATGTAAATGCAATCAATCAATGTATAGATTTACTAATTTGCTTAATCAAACAACTCATAACTGTTTATTGAATTACATCTAAGCTAAATGACTTTTGAAAGGAAATGGCCAATTATAAAAGAATTTTAAAATAAAAATGTTAAAGATTAAACATTGTGAGTAAATGTTAAATGTAAATGTAATTTTTTATCTCATTATTTTGTATTATGCACACTTCTTTTATAATTCTGGTGTACTCTAAAAGTATCAATAATGATGAAAGTAACTGAGAAAAATATATTTCTCAAGTATTTTTTATACCTGCTTGAAAAATACAAAATATTACACTAAATTTGATATTTCAATTGTTTAACTTATTATACCTACAGCTAAACTTAGTTATTACGCATATTGTAATCAATGAGAATAGAATGATGTGTGCACGAATCGTAGGCCAAGGATTATGCCGTGGACACGCCCATGCATCGAATAGGAAACTCGTGCAGCAAAATCTGTCTGAACATGTCAATTCCAGTCACATCGGTGTTGTCAATATCAACGTTTTCACGTGATCTTCGTGCGCTGCACGGAAAGCAAGATTTGTGATTATGGCCCGCCTTGAGTTAGTAACACGAACTTTCCAGCGAACAATCTAAGCTTGAAAAACTTACCCTCCATGTACTACTGTAAGCTGAACAGAATTATCTGATCTGTTGGAAATTTACTACTTAACGACTTATTTTGTCGAATTTGAAATGCAAAAATATATAAATGCGAAATATAAGTTTAAAAATGGCATTTTGCTCTTTTTTTAATGTCCTTGGTTGAAATTTTCAAACATAAAACAAATATAATGTTGATGTGAGATGAATTTGAATTTCTCGTATGCAATGCATTCAATATAATTATTTTGGAGTCCATAATTGTATATCGTCCTGTCTACGTAAGCATAGAGTTGCACCACAGTTGAGTATTCACCGTATTAATATAAGACTACATCATGCATGCAGATCTTTCATGGACGGGTAGTAATGAACGGTAATAACCGAATATATACAACATTTAGTACTACAAAATAATTTAAAATGTGTTATTTTAAATGTTAGTGAGAGTTATCAAAACAATTTTCAGAAGATTCATTTTTCAATAGATATTTATAAAAAAAATCACACACAAAATATATATCATTATTCAAGCTATTATTGACTTATTTCAGTACAGCATACATAATGTGTGATATAATTTTTTTCTTGTAGGCCTGTGTCGACATTCAAACTATAACTTCGTTTGTTTCAATCACTACATTGCAAATACTCCCTTCATCATTCAAGTACCGACCTAGATATAACTAAGGGGTGAACTCAAAGGATTCAAGGTTTCTGCAAGAAAAGCCTTTAAAACTTAACAGTCTCTAAAATGTTTTTCTGTTTTAGTCGTGCACTCTTTATACTGTACACTTTTCCTTTAAATATTGTCATTTATTTAAAAAAATCAAAATCCAATGATTTCACCTTCTATTCTGTTTATTCTTCATTCAATTTTTGTCATTCGGTGTTTTGCGTTTGTTCATCGGTTCAACCGTAAACAAGCGTTTCGTCAACCGTGAGCCACCCTACGCAGATATATTTGAACAAGCCTGTAACCGTCATTCGACCCCCCTTTTATCTTATCATCACCCTCTTGTTATGAATAGTATCCCATCATATTTGTATCAAAACATGTAATTAGCCCCAAGATAACTAAATCTCTTCTTAATGATCGTATTATAATGTACATAATTTGTATATACATGACTGTTTTATCCTATGCCTCATAGGCCTTATGACCGGGTTTTATAGACGATCTTTTAAACTTGTTAAATGTATTGTCTGCATCGGATTATGTATATGTAATGAAATAAAATATATATAAAATATTTTTTTCTCTATTCCATTTCTGTCTCTATCGCAATTTCTCTATCCTCTCCTTCGTAAATATTTATTTATTCACAATTGTACCATGTGTTCTAGTCTTGGTTCACGACTTTATATAGAATAGGGGCCCTTTTATACAGTTATGTCCCTTATTCTGTAAGTCGAGATTAACTGAATACATATGAAATAAAAGGCCTTTAGAATTGAAATAATAGAAATAAAGATAAAGTACTTGTTATGTATATTTCATAGTCTAATTTTTTATATTCTACAATTTTCTCTAAATGTCTTTATTCGATGCACATCAAAACTGTAATCAAACTGCACCAAAATGTTAATGGCCGGAGTTTATGATTTTGATGCCTTGTGATGAAGTTCAGATGAAATGGACAAAGATTGAAATGATTTAAGGCATTATAAAAATAAGAGATGTAAACATGCACATTTATTTCAACTTCATTTACTACTTAAAAATATTCTGTCATTGAAACTAAATCACACTGTCAAATACCCTTTTATTACGCTCCCGCAGAAGATATTGTTGTTTAATAAACCTTCCATGTTATGACATATATAACGCGCTGACCGAATGATGTGACGTCATGATGGCGTCACAATGCTAGCGGCTCGGTCGTGATGGTCATGTCGTCGAATTTCTTTTATTTTTGACGATGTCATTAAGCGAGCAATAAATAAAAAACTACACTCGGTCCCGTTTCATAACATTTTTATGAAACTCGTGAATGGTATAGATAACCCATTAACTCGTTTCATAAACATGTTATGAAACGGGACCGACTTTAGTATTCTCTATTTATATTACAACTCTGTTCAAAACAGGGTTATAGGATTTAGATATCGTTATGTTGCAAATAAAGTTCAACTAAAAGTCAATAGTTTAAGTCGAAAGAATCGATGTTAAATTATTGATAAACTTATCGATTGATTACACTAATGTATCGTCTAGATTAGTTGAATAACAATGTCGGACTTTAACATTGCACCATCATGATATTGACATGTGTTCATTTTGGCAAGTGTCCAACTTCCCGATAGCTGTTGCTAACTGAAATGTACATATTTATTCTGACTATTGTATACCGATTCAGGGCTAGACTACAGGACAACTAGACAATGTCGAGCTGATGTAACCTAGTAGTTCTTGATATATTGATCTCTGCTTGATATATGATTGCTTATCAAAATATCTCACGGTGGACTCTAACTAGTTGGTTCATCTTATAACAGATAAATAATTATTCAAACCTTCCATTTGTACACAGACAACATAATATTTATACCATATGGTGAATATAATAATTTTTTATTGTACTGCTCGGTACAAACATGGCGACCACATCGCGTGGTTGACAGAAGGGGATCGAACCCTGAATTCAGAAATTCCGGTCTAAGGTTGACCAGTTGTTCAGAACCAACAACGGCTAGTGCATGGTGACTTTTTTGGATTAAATATGAAAACGGAACTACTGGAGCTCTCTTGATCACATGACATTCCTTATATGGTACGTAATCGCTGCCTGATCAAGATCTATGTTTAGCAATTGTTGATTTCAGAGAATGTGTCGTTTAGTGAGATCGGTGTTTAAAAATAAGAATAAGTTGTCCATGAAAATAAAATAATACTTTTAATACTAGTGATATCGTTGTAATTAGAAAGGACATAACATGACACAGCTATATTTTACAATATCTTGATCCGATACACTGTTACTTGAGACGGCCATTGTGTACTATTTATGTGGTATCAAATCGTGTGCACACGTTCTTGCTATTGCAGATTCACGCACATTATGTATTTAAGATTATATCAATAGTTCTTTCTATAAACTTTTCAGTATAAATGTTTTAGATTCGCACACATGCCCTCAGCATAAAATCAGATTCAGAATCAGAATGATGTTTATTTCAGTATTTCAGGCCACATGGCCCATGGTACAATTGTATGAGAAAATAATTACATTTTAGCAAACAATTCAACCATATCATGGTTAAAATACAAAATTCTAAAAATATTTTATACTGCAAGATTTATATTTATATACAATTTATGAAAATATTATTGAAATATACGCCATTCCTGGTTACTGCACATGTGACAACGAGATTTTAGTTTTGATATCATCGACAAATTTAAACAACCGGAATGTTTTGACATGAAATGTCCGTTTCTCGGTTTCTAAATTGTTTGTGTGACATTCTTGGTGCGATGATAAATAGATACAGGAAATAAAGTGATTACGTGGAGTTCCATTTTTTTGTTTATATACACCCTTTTCTTCATCATTGACATCTATTGACATAGGTTATACCAATAAATATAACAAAATGTTTATTTATTCTTTATGAAACGAAATATTATAATTTTGATTTATTTACATTTTAAATAATTGTAGAAAAAAATCCAAAATAAATTAATTTATTTTGAGAGAATGAAGGGAAGCAAACTTGATATCCATTGTCTTAAAAAATGTGTTCATATATTACAACGACGCAAATAAATTTGTGTAATGAATTAATTAATTTAAACATTTCTTTTAAATTACTTTATTGGGAGTTTATAGATAGTACAGAAACTATATTTCCTTATCCGGCGCGATAATCATTTAACAAAATATGTTTTTTCGACAAAATTGTGAAAAATAGTATGTTTGTTGAAATTAACAAATTCGATTTTATTTTCAAGAGATGTTTCCATTGGTACATCATGTTTGTTTTTAGTTTAACATATTCATATCATGATATACGATAATATTCTGATTGGCATGTTGAAGTATTCTATGAATATTTCTAAGTTACATTAGTCTTGTTCTATATTTCATGCAGCACATATGATGTGCAAATAAATAAAGAACACGTGACTTGAAACGACAACCAGTTATAATATGTTGTCAATTTCAAACAAGTCTTTTCGTCGATCAATTTCACTTGTGATTTGAAGTGTTTTTACTACATAATTATTATTGTGACTATTGTTATCAACCAGGATGTAAGTTTCCTTATACTTTTAGCTTGTTTTAAGAATATCAGTAATCATTATATATTTCATAACACTATGATTATTGTTAATATTGTTTTACTCACTTCTTGAATGTGACTCGTGTATTGTCAGAAATATACAGGATAAATATGATGAGGGATCGAAGAACATTTTGAAATTATCAATATCAATGTGTCTTCATCGATGAAATATAAATCATAAGTACAATATCCCTTAATTAGTTTCCCAGTATTTAAGAAATTATGTATTCAAGATATAAATTTGATTGAAAATTTAACAAAGACATATGACATAATGTATGTATGTCAAATGTTTATTGTTTCAACATATATATATTTTCCTTTTGGTATATGAATTAGCGTTTTCTTTAAACAATATATCTTATTTGAATATGTGACGAAAGAAATGAAATAACATAAATTCAATGAATAATTATACATGTATCGTGCAATTCACGTCCGATGTCAATATCAATATGTCTAGTGGTCATACATGTTTGCAATAATACTTGTATATTTTTATGTATCTTTTTGTGTGTACACTTTCTATATTTTGCATTTTGAAAAATAGAAATCATAATTATTCATTAAATAAGCAGATGTGGTCGACACTTATTTATTTCATAATTAAAACGTTTCATAAAACGTGAATTTGAGTTTGTATATGTTTCTTTGCATTGTTTATTAAAGTTGTGCATTTGTGATTTGATATGAATAGACATTGAATGTTAACGGATGTTTTCTGAAAGTGGTGATTTTCCAATGGGATCATTAAAAAATTCTACATTGTAAATATTGAACTGATCGCTTTCGAGGAATAAGTTTTCTTTAGACAAATGCTATTATATTCATGACTACGTATACTCTCAATTCCAAATATATATTTTTGTATAAAAATATTTGTATTTGATACATTTGAGCTATACAGGGAGACGAATTTACATTATGTCATTATATAATCAATTTAAATAATCTAACAAACTATTTGAAGATATTAGATTGTGTGTGTCATGAATATCATTTGTGAGATCTAAATTTTATAGTTGTCAATTTTGTTGTTATTGTATATGCTCAAACTATGAATGGCTACTTTCGTTATAGCCTATACATTATTTCTTTTGCGCACTGAATAAAGATATTAAAAAGTTGTTTCAAATGTTTTCTTCTGTTTGTATAAAATGTCTGTTTCCATTGTTATCGTTTTCTACACATGTTTGAATAACTGAAATGAAATAATACCATTCATGACTTGCATAATTATGCACGAATATAAACCCGATCGTGACTATAAACTAATGAGTATTTTTCTTCCTTCGGCAAACCATTAATAGCAAACCTATGAAATGACGCTTCAATGATATCAAACTTGATCAAGAGGCAGAACAATTTAACTTGAAAGTGCTGGTATACATATAGGAAGTAAAACCATACCATTCAATAAGTTCCGTGATGCATATTATTTCGAATAATATTTTCAGTATATTGCAGGCCATATGGCCAAGAATACAACAGATATCATGCACAGATGATAGGTGTGTAGAGCAAGTATATAGTATATAAAATAATATTCATATATGTACGTATAGGCTTAGCTTTAGCAATATACATATCATGAATGCTTGGACAACAGAAGAAGGAGGGCGTTAATAAAAAGGCTGGAATAAAATCAAATCTGCATCGTTTATTAATTGGACAGATGTTCATTTTCACTCAGTCCGAAATCACATTGGTATATTCAAGTTATGTGCTTGACATCGTCATTTAATTAACATTCGCATAAGGACTTTACTTAACTTATTTACGTAAAACTAGAAACATATGTTCCGGCTCTAAAAGTGACTTACTTAGTACTGTAACCAACAAGAAATGATGAGTTACAAATTTTACTGTTCCAGTGTTGTATATATAAGCATTTTTTCGTGCGAGACCAAGTTTTGCCCACCGTTTTATCGTAAACTTTCAATATATGATGTGGTGCATATTATGACTAATTATGATACTGATTATGATACTGATCGTGATACTGATTATGATACTGATTATGATACTGATCATGATACTGATTATGATACTGATTATGATGCCGATTGTGATACGGACAATGAGAACTGACGAGACACCGAGGATTCTTTCATCAGACTCTGCGGTTAATCGCTATATCGCTGACGAGCTGGGTGTATGTTAGCCTTGGAGAAGATGCCTGCTGATAAGAATACGTATATGTGAAGATATGAAATACATACGCTCAGTGGTGTTTGAACTGTATATGTGCTGTGATTGTTGTTAAGTGATACCAATATAGGACCGTCTCTTTAAGTGCGGGGGTTCTGGTAGCAGACAACGGAAAATTATTTCATTGTTTAACTTTTATCTGATATCGCATTTACATTTTCGTTGTTCTTGGTATAGCGTTTTGAACATTTATCTACTTCATATTATAAAGTCTCTCGGTTGGCTCGGGTGTAGCATTAATTGTACTATACACATGTTTATTTAACGAGGTAAGATATAAATAATCTATCTGTCTGTCTGTCTATCCGGTTTCGTGACATCGATTCTAGAGAATACGACTTACTTGCAAAGATCTTCAACAGAGGTTTTGATTTATAGACATCTACACTATCTTATGAACTGGTGATATATATTATTGATGTAGTTCATATTCAAACAATATTATGAATTATCAATTAATGTCTGCAAAATATTTCAGATTATTTTTTTTAGTAAGAAATAAAATATATAACGTATTATTTTCAAATGAATATTCTTATAATGCGTTTCAGGTCATCATATATCAATAATATTTTTTTTATCATAATCAGAAAGTATCGATCCTTATAAATCAAGTAAATAAAACAACTTTTTTTTAGCATTTTCATATGACATTTTAGTGAATCTTTTCAGCCTACATGTATGTAAGTATGCTAACGATAAATAAAACACTGGCACAAGAACAATTTAAGTATCCGGACTGCTTACAAAGATATTCTTAAGACACGGCTAGGTGACAGAAATCAATCAGAAGTCAGACAACAATATCGATCTGCTCTCTACCTGGCAGCTAGATTTCACCTGAACTTGTCAATCATCCTACGTTGTATACGAAACTGATCGCTTTCCGCTTTGATAGGCAGGTAAATCTGTGATATATATCATGTGCCTAGATAAGTATATATATATATATAATATTGATAAGTCCTTATGCAGCGTACCAAGGGTTATGTGATTGTTATTTGTGTATGTATATTGTATATTTTCCAAAAGCAAATAAGAAAATCTTGTCATGAAGAAATATTTGTTTCTAAACCCTCGATGTTTATACATAATCTTTTAACAACATTGTACCAACTTTTTATGTTTATACTTTAGTCCAAATATTTGACTGGGCACGATTTGATTATTTTTTAGTTTACCCAATTATTCTTTTATGAAGGAAAAAGAGGTTAATATTGCATTTCACGAATAATTAGTTTGTTTATGTAGTGAAGGTTCCTCTCCGTAAATAATATCACAACTGTATGAGCGATGATTTAAAGTAAGATTTTAAAATAAATATAATACTAACGCATTAATTAGACGTTTTCTTTTTCTACAATTCAATGATGCAAAAATATTTTAGAAAAATAGCAATCATTTACAAATGAAAATTATATTATTGCTAATATTGTTTATGATTAATTTTATGAAATTGAAAGCTGATATCATATACAGGAAAAAATAGAATATAGAAATGTTATAAACTGTGTTTAGTTGATTACATATCAAGTAAAATATATAGCCATCGTATACAAGCGCTGCACGGCAAATGTTGTGTATGATACAGTATTTCAATTTCAATTTTAATCAAAGCTCATAATAACGCTGATAAATTTTACTTTTTGATTTTTATATTTCTGTATCAAACCTTAATGAATTCATATGTATATATATTACCAATTTCATACATTTATCAATGTTACTGAAAAGATACAAAATTGCTTTTATTATACATGTTCGTAATAAACAATTATTGGTAACAATAGCTGTATCCTCTGTAAACATTATTATAATATTTCTTTCTGCCTCCGGGCTGTTTGTAAGAGATTTTTTCATTTTTATCTAGTTTGATTGATTTTTACCTTTATGATTATCAACTTTTTCAACACGAGTTAAAAAAATCATTGTGCTCGAGTATATGTGAACATAAAACACGAAGGCTAGATGGTTTAATCGCCGAATTCTGTTCTGCATTTGATTTCAACAATAGATGTTTATTTTAGAACAACATTGTCATGGTGACTTCAATATTGTGACGTCATCATGTTGTGATTCCATTATCCGGTGTTTGTATTTGAATAAATGTCTTAAAAATTTACTGATGATGTTGATTCATTTAAATGTCATGTGTAGGCATGGTAAGGATTTGTAAACTACTATACCGTGGGTAACATAATAAAAATAAAGATTATTGGGTGGGAAATTACACTTTTAGTTTATGAGAAAGGTCCTCACTAAAGATGTAGATAATCCATCAGTATATAATTATTTGAGTCATTTGAGTGAACATAGTTTAAAGTTATGAGAAAGTTTTTCATTAACATGAATAAAAAAAACGTTGATCGACAGCTGTATATGATAAAACATCATCAGTATGATTTTATACAAATATAACCTATTGATCTAAGTTTATATTGATTAAATATTTGTATAGTCCCTGTCACCCAAAACGTCACAAGCTCTTTTAAAGATGACAACACGCATAGTATCTTAATATCTTACTTGTATACTTAACCATCTCTAGTTTTTTCCTTTCTGTTTACGGTCCGTGCGAGAAGACATAATAAACACAACAATACTTGTATGTCTGGGAAAGATCATAAAGCACATTTAGCGGATCACTTTCAGACTTTATTACAGCGTCTACCTTTGACGTCACCTTATTGTTATACAAGGGCAATGCTCGATAGTTTAACAATAGGTAACATTAGCAACAAACACGTCTAGCGTGAATATCCACCCAGACAACTTCATTCGGCAGCTCCAGACAGTGTGTGTCATGGTTAATCGATAGCGATAATTATAGTGCAATCAATAAACGTGGTAAATATAGCCAACTCATGTTTGTACATTATGAATACAAAGAAACAGACATACGGATAGTCAGAGATACAGAAATACAGCCAGACATACATGAACACAGATAAACAGACATGCAGGAACTCAGATATATACAGGAATACAGGCATACAGGCATACAGGCATACCGGCATACCGGCATACGGGCATACGGGCATACGGGCATACGGGCATACGGGCATACGGGCATACAGGCATACGGGCATACGGGCATACGGGCATACGGGCATACAGGCATACAGTCATACAGACATACAGGCATACGGGCATACATGCATACAGTCATACGGGCATACGGGCATACATGCATACAGGCATACAGGCATACAGGCATGCGGGCATACGGGAACACGGGCACACGGGCATACAGGCATACAGGCATACAGGAATACGGGCATACAGGCATTCAGGCATACATGCATACAACAAGACATACAAACACACAGGAACCCAGACATATACAGGCATACAGGAATACAGGCATACAGTCATACAGGCATATAGGCATATAGGCATATAGGCATACAGGCATACAGGCATACGGGCATACAGGCATACAGGCATACAGGCATACAGGCATACATGCATACAGGCACACAGGCATACATGCACACATGCATATATGCATACGGTCATACAGGTATCCAGGCATACAGGCATACAGGCATACAGGCATACAGGCACACAGGCATTCAAGCTTACGGTCATACAGGCATACAGGCATACAGGCATACGGACATACGGGAATACGGGCATACAGGCATACAGCAAGACATAAAAGCATACAGGAACTCAAACATATACAGGCGTACAGGCATACAGGCATACGTATGCATACGGTCATACAGGCATTCAGGCATACAGGCATACAGGCATACAGGCATACAGGCATACAGGCATACAGGCATACAGGCATACAGGCATTCATGCTTACGGTCATACAGGCATACAGGCATACAGGCATACAGACATACAGGCATACAGGCATACAGGCATACGGGTACACGGGCATACGGGCATACAGACATACAGGCATACAGCAAGACATAAAAGCATACAGGAACTCAAACATATACAGGCGTACAGGAATACAGGCATACATGCATACAGGCATACAGGCATGCGGGCATACGGGCATACAGGCATACATGCATACAGGCATACAGGCATGCGGGCATACGGGCATACAGGCATACAGGCATACAGCAAGACATAAAAGCATACAGGAACTCAAACATATACAGGCGTACAGGAATACAGGCATACATGCATACAGGCATACAGGCATGCGGGCATACGGGCATATGGGCATACAGGCATACAGGCATACAGGCATACAGGCATACAGGCATACGGGCATACAGGCATTCTGGCATACAGGCATACAACAAGACATACAAACACACAGGAACCCAGACATATACAGGCATAAAGGAATACAGGAATACAGGCATACATGCATACAGGCATACAGGCATACAGGCATACAGGCATACCGGCATACAGGCATACAGGCATACAGGCATACAGGCATACAGGCATACCGGCATACAGGCATTCAGGCATACAGGCATACAGGCATACAGGCATACAGGCATACAGGCATACGGGCATACGGGCATACGGGCATACGGGCATACGGGCATACGGGCATACGGGCATACAGGCATACATGCATACATACGGGTATACGGGCATACGGGCATACAGGCATACATGCATACATGCATACAGGCATACAGGCATACAGGCATACAGGCATACAGGCATACAGGCATACAGGCATTCTGGCATACAGGCATACAAGACATACAAACACACAGGAACCCAGACATATACAGGCATACAGGCATAAAGGCATACAGGAACCCAGACATACAGACAGACAGATCTCAGATGTGCAGATATATAGAAACACAGACATGCAAACATACTTAAATACATAAAGCCATACAGACATACAGACAGACCGATAGTCACACATTCATATAGCCAGTCACATAGACATATGGACACACGTCGGACTTACATACATAAAACATACAAATATATACAAACATACATTGAGGCATGCAGACATACAGACATACATAAAGGCATACAGTCACACATACAGAGAGCCAGTCATATAGACAGGTCATACATCGGACTTAAAAACAGACAGACATACATATATAAAGGCATACAGACATAAATACATACAGACATAAAGACATAAAGACACATAGACATACAGACTACCAGACACATAGACCTCCAGACAATTTGAGAGTTTTACAGTGTTTAATTTACTCCAAATCTAATGTGACAAGTACGTTTATTAACCTGTGGCTCACTATCACAAGGTTACGATGTTAAGATATTGATAGAGGAGATAGTGAGATACGCCTATATAATCGAACTGTTCATGGCAGCTTGTGTCAGTCGTGGTACACCTTACGTCATTTAATTGCTACAATTATGCCATACTATTGGTACAACAGACTGAACAAGCTTTTTGTGACATATACTAGACTGATTTTCAGTTTCTTTACAAACAGACTAAAATATTGTATATCAGATTAGACTTGATTTCAATCTTCGTCAACCTAGACTTTCGTTCAGTCAGTTTGATATTGGAGGATATCTTATAGACATAACATGTCCACATTCCCGCAAGATGATATCTAGCTTTTAGACCTGCAATGTTTCCGTTGAGTTAAATTTGTATAAGCTATTGAAATGTGGTCTGTCTATGTAGATAGGATAAACGTGGGTTCATGACGTGTATATTGGCCAAGTGCCCATGTCAACCAACTGTGCACATTTGAATGCAGGAAGAGTGCATATATTGCATGTACAAGTATACAGTGTATGACGTGTCTTTATATCGTATCTGTTTCAAGATAAACGTATAATACCGGCTCATCGCGCTATTGATACGTTGCTATCTAAACGTTGTGTATGCATTGTCCTGACTGTTACATAAGTATACAAGTTCAAGCGTTACAATATAGAACTTGTCTTGTGACGGTGGTGATTTTTACAGATGCCGCCATGTTGTATGATATACATATACATACATATAAATATAACATTATTGGATATATTGGAGTAGAAATTATGTTTTAGAGCTTTTGATAATTGAATAATCGTTATTACTATCAAACCAGGCACTATTTACATAAACGCATGGGATATACTTTGTATTCGTTATGAAGGGAGAAATACGCTTTAGGATAAAGGATACTTAAAAACATCAATACCAGTATTTAATTGTAGAGCCTGCCAATATTTCGAATTTACCATTTGGGGATATAGTAAGTATATAAAACAGAAAAAATAAAACTTTTAAGCATTCAAAGTTTTATTGCATGGTAACAAAAAGAATTACCTCAGATAAATATGTACAGGAAAAATGTGTAATTTGTAAAATATCATAAAACGAATCCGGACAAAATCTAAAGCTTGAACCTATTTGCTATATGCGAAAACCAATGAGTTAAAGTTTTGTAAAAGCTCTTAGAACAGATATTCAGAAAAGTTTGTCAAGCCTATCTTTGTTCATTTTATAAAAAACATTTTAGAAATTTGGAAAATTAATGTTATAACTATTTTTTCTTGCTAAATTAAATTTACTGTACAATCGATAATGATACACATCAATTTCAATTATAGATTATAGAACCATTTCTGTTTCTCTTATCTAATTTTGGAAATCTCTTTTTCATTTTACAGATTGTCTCATTTTGCTTTATTTTTTCGTCATTATTCATAAATCAAAGTTGTATAGAAACTATGTATATACATTGAACTATGTTCATTAATGGCACGTTAATTAATATTTTCTATATCAAGTTAATGTCTATTTCATACGAGTGATATCAAAAAAATGAAATTGACTAGCAATGTTCTAAATGTAAAGTCAATAAAACTAAGAGATCATGAATTTGTACTGAAATGAATGATATAATACTTATTTTTGGAATTTCATATTTCAAGAATATTGATATCAAAAAGAGAGATTTGTATCAATACCATATGAACACATGTCTGTGAGATCAGCTCCATATTTACATAATTCACCACTATATACAATATTTACATGATATATACAAGATATTGAATACATTTCGTGGTATCTTCAATGTGTATGACTGTTATCTACACATGGTAAGTATATATGAAAACAAAGATATAGGTCTATTATCCTTCATCACAATTGCAATGCATTTTGGTACATATTGATGACATTTGATTGTTTGTAAACATATGTGTTACATTGGAATACCCTGGTAAACAAAACAGTAAACTTGGAATAATAAATATTTCGAAAAATATGACATTGTGATAATAACACATGACCAGATCGTTGTTAAATGGTTGAAAATATGATGCATTTGCGTATGAAATTGATATTGGACATTGTGAAAATTTTCATAAACATAATTACCAACTGTAAACATAATAAACACCGATAAACACAATTGGTGGTATCAAATATACAGTGTAAAGGGGTATATAAACCCGCGTGAATGTACGATGTTTTGTTACAATACCACTGTGGGGAAGTGAATTGATGATGAAAAATGAGCAATAAAATAACAGATATTTGAAAGTACTTTTGGTGTTGATGGAAATTCTAAATAAATAAACATAACATGGAAAAACATATGAATCCATGATAAATATTTAGATGTTACGTTGTTTCCACAAAAGTCAGCTTTTTCTTGTTGGTATTTGTGACTGTTTTCAAGGATTTTCGAGCTGGTCCAAATTTTGCTTCGGGGCCGGATGTCGGTGTCCGGCGTGCGTTGCCTCATTTCCGGTCAGTTCCGTTTCCGTTTCGATGTATTTCAGATCACGGCTCATTCAGATGTCCTCTATCTGGGTCCAGCGACAACAGCGAATCAGGTTGGAACCAGTTACTCGCTTCGTTGTTTCCCATTGGCTCTTGGGTCAGGGCAAAGGTCATATCAAGGGATGTCAGTTTGACGAAGGAAGAATCGTTGTCGTAGAATACGTCATCAGGTTGATCAAGCGAGTCGAAGATGGCTTCCGGTAAGGTCTCGTTCGGAATGACGTCATCGCTTGTGCAGGACCAGGTCCTATCAGACGGGATCTCGTTGCGCAAGCCTGAAAACTGGAATCCATCTTCATTAAGGAAGGCAGAAGTTTCAAAGGCATCGGCGAAGGAAGGGAGGGCGGGTTGAACTGTTTGTCGAGCTTGGGTTGTCGGACACTCCTGGTAGGTCTGGTAAATCTCTTGAGCAGGAGTTGACACGGAAGCGGTTGCGATCGGAAGTGGGCGTGGCTCCTGTTTGACCCCGCCCTGGCGACAACAGCCGGACTGGAGGTGTTCATGGAGACATGCGCAGAGGATCTTCTTCTCCTGGCGCAGTTTCTTCACTTCCTCCTGCAGTTCGTTGTTCGCCTGGATCACGTTGGTGAACACCTGCATATTTGGAAATTAATAAATAAATGTTTTTCTTTATCAAATTTAAGTACAACACAACAGCTCTCTATCTTAAACTAAACATATATGTGGATGTATCGAATATGGATTTGAGGATGACAAAACAAATTTCATTACATGACAAATCGAATTGTACATTTATCATGAATCCTATAAAATGAAAAGGAAAGCTAGATCAAGGTACATGTACTCGTATATGTAAAGTATATATTGCGATCTAAATGGGCATGGGATATTACGTGAATGTATGTTACAAGGTTAGGATTAAACAAAATTAGCTGGTTGTTGAATATGTTGTATGTTTTTTTATAAATGCTTTTTACTTATTTATACTTAACTTGTGACACTTTATTAACTATATATGTCTATGATAGTAGTTTCCGCTCAGAATAACTTATTAAAGACTTCAGCCAATCAAATCACCGATCACGGTTACTTATAGTGCGAATCATCGTTTATTTATGAGATGATTGAATTTAAAAGAAGTGAATTTAAAGCACCTCTTGGTCCCCATTCTGCATCAACTTCTTCTTCTGTCTGCATCTCTGGGCTGCTCGTCTGTTTTGTTCCCTTCTTCGTTCTCTCTTTCTCTTCTCATGCTCCGTTAGCTGAAACGATCATGAAAATGATGTACGGAGAGAAAAAGAAACCAATAAAAAATTATTTATAAAATTGATTCATTAATTCATTAAATACATCGTCTTAACTTTGATTTCCGACAAGGTTTCTCCGACACCTATGTACAAAGCAAACAAATATTTCTTATCAAATTTTTCTACAACAAAAAAATAAAGAAGGAAATAAATTTATGTGGACAAGAAAATGAGGCAATAAGTATAATTTGAAACGATTCAACATGATAATATTGCATTAAATTTCAAGTACCTTTATTACGATATGATTAAAAGATATGAAAAATCAATACAGAAATATCAAAATAATAACAAGTCATCGTATAATTAAATCGCAAATTAAAATCGAAAAATGACATAATTATTATTCCTAGAACAAGCGAGTACAATAGCTAGGTTCAAAACAAATATTGTGCCAGGGCGTTGCCAGGAAAGTACACAATTCAGGTGTATTTGTAATCAACAGGTGACATGTGTATATATTTCCATTTCTTACCTCATACTGCTTTGGCTCCGAAAACTCCACCTTGATCTCGTCTTGTCCACTCGCGTGCCGTTTCTTGATGATTGACAGGCGAAGCTCCTCCTTGATCAGGGGCGTGATCTCTTGAGTTTCCATGGAAACCCTCTCGGCCTGCCTCAACCTTGCTGCTTCCTCGTGGTCTTCAAGCATCGTGATTGGTTGTATTCGATGGGATTGTTCTGTAAATAAGTATATTTTGATAATTTAAACAAAATTATTTATGTTAATATCAAGTTTATTTCGTTTTATATGTTGAAATATTGAACAGTAAGTATCTGTGTATGATTTTTAAAAATATATATAAAAAATATAATCAAAAAGCTTGGTTTATTTCATAAGTGCGTATAAATCCATAATTTGAAAATATGAGGACAGAATAAATTCAATTATATTCAAATATGCTATTAAATAAATGAAACAAAATAAACAGATTAAAACGTAGGCTAATAAAGGTCAGTCATTAATTGTTTCTTGGAAACAAATCCTACAGCTTTCTTTAACTTCTCTAAAAAAATCAAACCTAATTAATTTTAACATCATTTTTCATCAAACGAAAGTCAACAAATGTATTGTTGACAAAATTGCCACGCCTTTTCTCACTAGTGTACAAAACTTGCTTTAATTTGGTCTCATCCTTTTATCGCGTGAAAAACAATAGCGTGAACAGGAAATTATCAAATGTTTGTTTGCTGTTTTTGACACACGCCAAATTTAAACAAGATTTTTTCATAAACATTATTTTCAAACAAATTAGGAAATAAGAAATATATTTCAGACAAAGCTCTTGAATTTAACTTAATTCATAAATATATTTATGATATTCTAAAAGGTCACCGCGTACCGTGAAAACAATAGATGGCATGTAATAGTGTGTCGGGAGGCCCTCAATCTATAAAAATGATCTACCGGGTAACTATCGTAAAAACAACCCCGCCAATTTGGTGCCATATTATAAGTGTTGACGACAACATGAGGCATGGCCCCAAGATTTATTGAAATATAATGAAAATGACATCTGCATATACCCTTGAGGCCATTCAAAGTTTGTTAGAATTGTCAAATGAATAATAAATAACGAAATATAGAGATTCGAAGATTACCAAAAAGAAATGATGTGTTTAACGCAAAACAAAGTAACCTTGCTTGCCCACTTGTGAAATGAAAAAAAAAAGAACAAATTTAAGGCACAACGATCCAAGTTTTCACGTGTAAAGTAATAAAAGAAACAGTATGGTTTTGTGTAAACAAACAAACAACCGTAAGAACATAAGCTTCCATTTATATAACGGTAACACTACATCAAAAAATTAAATTTTAAACTAAATGTCAGCGATGACAAGACCCCCTTTGAGGCGATGTGATAAAATGATGGTGAACACTATGAGAAAACATGACTGTACAAAACTGGAGGAATATAAACTAAAGAACCTGAACGTATGGAAACATATATAACTTTACCAATTACTACTACAAAGTCAATTATTGTTTAACTTAACTTGCTATACATTAACAAAAGCAAACGATCATTTACAGCTAAGATGCAAACATTACTCTAATAGATTGGTGCCATTAGTAAGTGTTTACTTTTCAGAACACAGCATTACAACAAAATAACGGTAGCTATTGCAGCAAACAACACGTAATTACCTTAACGCCGCAATTTGAAAACCAACTGATCTATTGACAAGCTATAATTGTCTGTTATCCAAACAAAATCACATGTTATGAGTGTCTGTTACACAATCGTGTCACGTGATGTAAACATAACCTCAACACGAGGCCGCTAGAACCGAATCATGTCAAACCGCAAAATATATACATATATATAAATGTTTTGATATTACATATATGAAATCTTGACATAAATATATGGTTACGTTTTTGTTGGGACTGTCATTTTATGTCAATGTAAAGTTTACAATAAAGGAAGAAATATATTTGTTTAAGTTTTGGTACAATTATACATATTCATACTCGATTCTTGAATTAACTGTACTCGAATAAAGTATAAAAGTCAATTAATTATTTTTCAATAAACTTTTAATTCGAATCAACTTTTGAAAACCAATTCTCAAGTAGAGCAGACCAGCTGATATGAACGCCAGCTGATCAGAATAACAAACAACAGTTATCTCCCTTTGTCCTAACTTGGATCCTACATATGTCTTTTAAACAGGCCATAACACTTCATCTGACAATCGATGACATAATATAAACAGAAACTTACCCAAGTCTACAAGAGTAGTGAATAATCCTCTTATCACGTAACGTTTCTTGTGAAATGTCCAAAAACCTATCCAGATCACACAAAATATAAACAAGCGAGAGATTTCGCCACTGCTGTTCGCTATCACTTCAACTTGCAGTTTGACAGCTGTATACGTTGAATCACGCTCTAGTAGGCATAGTAAAATATCGCTCCTTGCGCCTGCTTGTTCCGGGCCCGTCAGCCAATCAGATCGATCGACCAATCAGACGCTCGCGCCCGTACAGCACGAGCCAGTTGTTAATTTCGGTAGCTTGTTTTGCACGATGTGAGCATGTGTGCGCTTATTGCCTAAGTTTCTATTTCTATTCGGGTTTTCCGCTAATACAGTAGCTGTATTTAGCACAATGACATGCAAATTTATTGTATACAGCCAACGAGAATTGTAAAAACTTCCATGAGCATTTTTTATTGGTTCAAAGACGACAACAACATGTTGGTAATTATTACCCAATAAATATTAGCTGTTGTCATACAATACGCATTTAACAACGTATGTCTGAGAAGAAAAGAAATTGTTTTTGCTGTAAGAAACGTATTAAGGCATTGCATGGCAGAAGTAATCTAGATGAAAACATTCAACCCGGTTGTATTCGATATGATGAAATTCACATTAGTAGTGTAAGTTAATTACACTGAGATTACAGATGTAAACAAGTTCGAAACTATGCAATTAACAGGAAGATCATTATTGAATATTATATATTCACGTAGTTATTAATTATATAGTTTAGTATTAACAAAAATAAGCTTTTACAAAACAAATCACATAACATGTATCTTTTTAAAAAGTTTTCCTTTTTGATCGTTTAAGTTCAATAACATTTTGAAAAAGATGGAAAAAAGATATAAAGGTATTTTTTCTTAATGTAGTATTTGTAAATATTCCTGGGCGTGAGTAAAAAAGCGAATAATTAAAAAAAAAAGTATTTATATATCCAACAGATCGATAAGATAACATTTACATCGCAGTCCTATATCTATTCCACGTGTCGGGATTATGTGACTCATAGCTATATCTTCCTATCTAACAATAAACATGTGGTTTGAAAGACAGGTCACTAAATTGAATATAGGACAGACTTTTCCTGTTAACAGACCCCTGGCGCCATTAGGAGACGTGCGTCATGCAGATTTAAAAGTTAAAACTAAATTAGGGTTAAAGGGCATCTTATTATCAATTGGGGATAAGTATAACGATTTCCTAATATTAGCGCAACGAGACTCGAATGATTGGTGGTGCTTTTGTCACTTCTTTATATTGAGCCTGATAAATCACATAAGAGTCTTAAGAATTTTAAACTTAAATTGAAATTGATTTTATCGAAATAAAAGTTTTGTATATTTCAGATCACTTTGTTTCACAAAGACGTATATGAATAAATTAATGTTAATGTTAATAAAACATTGATATAAAAGTTATGTATATTTCAAATCACTTTGTTTCACAAAGACGTATATGAATAAAATGAATGTTAATATTAATAAAACATTGATATTAAATTTGATATGATCAAAATGTTGAAAATCATTTATAAGAACAGATAATCTTAAAATATCTGTGGTATTGAGGAATACCATGTAAGTGAATGTTGAACAACCTTTGATATGTTTTTTTTCTATTAGGTAAATTGAGACAAACGACAGAGACCATAATGAAAAAAACGATATGCACAGAGATATTTGTTGGAGCCTTCTAAGATGGAATACTTTTGAAAATGGATGTTTAAAGTGTGTTGAATCAATATTAACACTCTTTTGATCTACATTTGTAACAACAATGCTTTTCCACCCATACACGGGTTAGTTTATTTACCTAAAAGGCGGTTTGGGTATGGAAGAGTTCAAGTTGAACCCTTTGGGGGTGTATTGCAAGTTCCTAGACGTACATGTATAGTTGAAGTAAATTAGGGAGAGAGTTTAGTTGAAGAAAAAAATGTATGTTATATACACATACTAGTTATAGTATATCATTTTTCGGATATTGTGTATCGGTTATATTTGTGACACATATAATAACAACACCTATAGCTAGCCGTAACACGACGTGTAGCCACGAGTTGTTGTATCTTGTTTGCCTAGTATCTATGTACAATCTGGTGTTTATATATATCATTATCACGTACTACCCAGTGTTTACATCTCTATAAGGGGTGTTTATCACCGTTTGACACCGTTTGGTAATCGATGTTGAGACGTCTGATAAGAAATAAAGGACTTGGGTTGATTTCATCATAAATGTATTTAAGATGTGATTAATTAAAGACAATGAGTGATGCAGATCCCTCCTTTTACAACATTTCACCAGTTTAACAGTTGTCTTTTAATGTAATAGTTTGTTATTCCCCTCTCTGCACTACTGAATCGAATGTTTAAACGGCGCAGAGAATTTATCCCACCATACGATATTTTACCTTATTTGTACATACAGAGAGAAAAAGAAGAGAAAATGTTTATTTAAGTGTCACGTACTTTAAAATAAGCTACAATACATAAAAACATATACAGATTGTAAAAAGTACCCGGCCATATATGGCCTATGAGACACTGTATTCATTAAATATCACATCAATACACCAACAAAAAATAAAATTAAATCACATTAAAACTAAGTTTATGGCACATGATAAACACAATAATAGCATACAGAATTCATACAAAAAGTATAAGCATACACTTCACTCACGCAATCACACTCGCTCGTTCACTAGAACTAGATAAGAGTCATTAACTCACACAAATACACAAACACATACCTGTACATACTCAAAAACATTAACACTCACACAAAAATATATAGCGAAAACGCTAACATACGTTTCAACATGCATACTCACAATCGTACTGTTAGACTTACACAGATAAAATTGCATTCATACACACCATTACAAAAATAACATTCTTCTTTTCACCGTTAGATGCACTTTTAAGGCATTTAATTGTATCTATATGTTCTTTTGTGTCTCACAGGGAGTTCAACCAGATGGTGTGCTAAAATGTCTGTTGACGATACTTATTAATAATTCAACATGTAACACATATTGAAATATATTCTTCTATGTGTTGAATATTGTAAATAATATTGTGATTTAGCCCGTTTCCATACAATATCAAGCGAATCGATATCATCTGATTAGGAATAAATGTTTTTTCTCTTTTAATATAAAATGATTGTTTAATTATAAATGAAATGAAAAACGGATTTTCTTTTTTTCATATGAAAGTAAATTAGGAAGTTTGTATGAACTCAGTGAAAAGATGTGATATTTTTCATATATATGAACATTCAAAATCCTGTTACAATCTAATATTTCACGAGCTGGGACATATATCTATTACAACAATTCCAACAATCTAAAGAAGTTGTGTCCTTATATTGTTCATTTGCTTTTACAGAAAGAAAAACCAAACGCGCCCTACGTGTGTAAAGACAAGAGACAAGGAACAAAATAGGAAGAAGAAGTTGATGATGAAGAATATTATGTTAAAATATGACATGTTACACATTTAGTTCTTTTCAGGCAGCTATATGCCATTTAGATAAGTAACATTCGACCAAAAGGCTTATGACACGCTTTTAACACCAAAGCATTTATGTTACAATAAAATAGGCAAAATTATGCATATCAAAATAGTTATTATGCCTGAAGCATGTTAATTTCGTGTATATGCTTCTTGTATATAATTCTTTAGTTCTTTCCATAAAAAAAAATTATATCACGATAAATAATATCCATATGGCAATGCATCACTATAAAAAATTCACGATGTGCCTTTACCTAAAACGCTATCAAATTATTCAATGCACGTGCAAATGTAGTAACAATAAGAGATATTTTTAATTAATTAGATCAGAATTTGCTTTAAATGACGAGCGCTTAACTCAATTAAAACACTTGTTGTTCTCAAAAATTGAAATACAGTAAACAATCAGTCAATTACAATTCCCAATTGTCAGCATTTAGATTAAATGCATGATTAATCGATTTCTTATTACAATGAAACGTTTTAACGCAATGTTCAAGTGAAAAAAAAAGATAATAAGAACTTGAAAGCCATTATAAATTAAAACAATAGACCTTAAAAAATTAAAAAAAGATCAAAACGAAAGAAAATCTTAAAGGAATCATTAAAGCAGAGAGCGGAAGACTATGGAAGCTGCCTGTCCTGTCAATTGTACATAAAGAGGTTTGAAGGAGGAAAGAAAGAAAGAGTTTCATCGTCTATCAGAAGCCAAAACACCTGCTGAAAATGATAAGGGTTTAGTGTTGTAATCTGGGTGGTTTCAAATCAAACGGTCGATTATGTTTTATTGTCAAGGGGAGATTTATGGGGTAAAAGGGTGCGCGGATCTTTTGACTGGAAGGTTGTCAATGATGAAGACTCTTTAATGAGGACAATGTTTAAAGTATTATGTGTGTAACAGTATAAACTGTTGTTGCTTGTTGCGACATTGCTTACACATTGACCTTGGGTAATGATATTTGACGCCAACATCACCTTTTTGAAAAGCAAGTCTAGATGTGAATTTTATTGAAGGAACCATTTGTCTGAGATTCTTTATCTACATTTGATTAAACATAATTCTTAACAATTATTTTTCGAAAACTGAGAATATGACAGGTATAGAGTATGGGGTCATGTATATATCTTGTTTTCCAGAAGAGTTAACGATTTGACAATACAATTTGATATATTGTGTAACACGTTGGGTTCAAGTGATATGGTTCATATATTGTGTCTACAAATCATGTAATGAAATAAACATTATATACAATATAGATAGATAAACATTTATGGAAACAGCCAGAGTAACATTACATTGACATATTCATCATATGTAAGTTATTTTGTCAGATCAATAATTGATCGATATGACAATGAAATCCATATCTGAATGATAACAAAATTTTTTTATGAAAAATATATTGATGAATGATATAGACCCTGCAAAGGCTCTTGAAAATGTTGAGATTTATAGACCAATAACCCCTATATTGAACTGAACGTTTCATTACCAGTTACAATAGCATCATCATTATACATTCTTTATTTACATTGTAACTGTAAACAGTCCGTCTAAACGTCTAAATTACCACAATACTAGAATGTCACTAATATATTTGTCGGCTCATTCAGTCCATACAGTCGGCGCGTGTTTGCACGTTTTGACACTAATCACTCCAACAATGCATGCACGTGCATTGCGCAGGTAAAACCACAATCAATTGTGCAGTAATATGGTTGGGTTCAACTGCTCACGTGCCCGATGATTATCTTTATAAAACAAGCCGAGGGAGTTAGTGAAATGAAAAATTTAACACTTAATACTTTCATTGCAAATCATTTAATTAGATGTTAGTTTGGTTCGTGTAACAACTCGAATTGATTAAATCACATTTGATGAAGCAAATCAATATATTTGGAGAATTCTAATCTTGGGAACTTAAACTGTATGATTCGTCCATTTCTGAGTAGTATATTAATGATATGCAAGCTTGATAGAACTAAGGAGGGTTTCTATGCCTAAAGAGTATCTTGAACAAAGAATATGTACGCGTTTTTAATAGATAGAAATACAACAAAAACAACCTGAGGAGTATACAAGATAAACAAATTAAATTTTTTTCACTGACATACCCATATAAACTATACACACGGACCGTCAAATTCAACAGTACATAAGACTAGTTATTAAAGGGGAAGAGATACCCCAAGCTCTCTTTTAGAAATAATGTCATTAACTCTCTTTCTTTTGATGTAATAGCCATATGCGAAACTTTTCTGAAGGATGATGAAGAATTGTTAATTCCTGGCTTTAGATGGTATGGAAATAATCGGAAAACGAAACATGTTAAAGCAAGGCGTGGCTCTGGTGGGGTAGGGTTTTTAGTGAGAGAAGAACTATTACACAACTTTGAGATCGAGGTTCTAGATACAACTAGTGAAGATATCCTCTGGCTGAAGTTCAACTCCAAGTGTTCAGACATTAGCTTGTGTCTCTGTGTATGTTACCTAAGCCCTGCTGGCTCCTCATATCATCGTGATCCAGAAGAATTTTTCTCTACACTTAGAAACCAGCTGTGTATCTATCAGACAGATGGAATTGTAAATATATATGGAGATTTTAATTCAAGAATTGGTGATAACACTGACTTCATAGAGGGTGTTGACAATATTCCTGACAGACATATTTTGGACTTGACTGAAAATTCTCATGGGAATCATTTGTTGGACTTTTTGATTGACAGCAACATGTGTATCTTAAATGGCAGGAAAGGAACAAATAATTTTACTTATGTTACTCCACAAGGTAAATCAGTGATTGATTATATAATTGTGCCACATGAACAGCTGCCACTCACTACAGATTTTAAAGTTGAAACTATCACAGAAGTTATAAGCAGATATGATATCAGTGTACCCCAGTCAATTCCAGGCCACTCAGTTCTCGGATCAACATTTTCACTATCAGGATTCATGAATAATACAAGTACACGGCTACCAACAGATCACCAACCAAATGTGCAGAATGAGAACATAAATCTGTGTAAACCTAGTTTTAAGCTTGAGAAAATCTCATCTGACTTCCTTTTGACAGACAGCAGTGAAGCAGCCGTAAAATCAACAATTGTAAAGATCGAAAAGGAACTATCCACTGCAAATGATATTGACTCAGCCTATAATGAATTTCTTTCATTAATGCATAATGAATTGGAAAATGTCCCCCGTTATAAGATATCTAAACAAAAGTCTTGGAAAGGAAAGTGTCATACTAAACCATACTGGGATGAACAACTGCAAGCATCATGGAATAAAGTTAAATCTGCTGAAAGGAGTTGGTTGAAGTGTACAGGATCAAATCAATTGAAGAAACGCCTTAAACACAATTTTCAATCTGTGCGAAAGAGCTTTGATAAACAACATAAGAAATATAAACGTAAATATCAACTTGAGAAACAAGAATCACTTGCTTCACTACTCGATCAACATGCAAATGGGGACTTCTGGAAAGAAATTGGCAAGTTAGGATTAGGGAATGATCGCAACAACCACATTCCAATGAAAGTGAAAGGCGACAATGGTGATATGATTTCTGATGTCAAGCTTGTATTAGACAAATGGAAAGATGACTATGATCAACTATATAATGTGGTACCAACACATATTTATGATGATGACCACCTAAAGAAAATTAAGTGTGAACTGTCTCAATTTAACACAACCTCTAACACTAACTCTCTATTGAATGACCCAATTACATTACATGAAGTGAGATCAGCAGTGGCAAGGGCAAAGAAAGGCAAGGCAACCGGTGTAGATGAAATTCCAGCAGAAACTCTCAAGAATGAAAATAGCATACTTTTATTACACAAAATATTCAACTATTGCTTCGAGAACGGATTAACCCCTACAGTGTGGAGACAAGGGATAATCAACCCCATAGTCAAACCTGGGAGTACTAATCTTCATGTGCCATCATCTTATAGAGGAATTACACTCCTTTCAGTTCCCTGCAAAATATTCTGTGATGTATTGAACCAGAGACTCACTAAGTGGATAGAAGATAATGAATTACTAGTTGATGAACAAAATGGATTTCGATCTAAGCGCAGTTGTCTTGATCACATATATTCTCTCTATACAGTTATAAATAATAGAAAAGTGTCAAAGCAAAGTACATATGCCTGCTTTATTGACCTAAAGAAAGCATTTGACAATATCAACCGAGACTGCTTGTGGTATAAAATCAACAAAGCTGGAGTATCAGGAAGGATGTTCACAATGATTAAGGCTCTGTATGAAGATGTTCAGTGTTCAGTTAGAGTTAATAATTACATGACTCCAACATTCAAGGTAAAGAATGGTGTTAAGCAGGGCTGTTCATTGTCTCCAACACTCTTTTCATTATACATTAATGATTTGGCAGAGGATATTAATGCCTTACAATGTGGTATACAAGTGGATAACTTTAATTTATCATCATTACTATTTGCAGATGACATTGTATTACTTGCTCCTAGTGAAAGTTCCCTACAAAAGATGCTTGATACAGTATATGACTGGTGCCAAAAGTGGAGACTGCAAATGAACACTGACAAAACTAAAGTTCTTCATTTCAGGAATAAGACTGTTAATGTTACTAACTTCAAGTTCTCATGTGGACCTCTTGAAATTGATGTATCAGAAAAATATAAATATCTTGGACTTTGGTTTGATGAAAATTTAGACATGAAATTCAGTGTGAAAGAACTGTCCAAATCTGCTCGCAGAGCCCTGTCATGCATTCAGTCTAAATGTATGCAAGCTGGAGGAATGACACACAGTACTTTCACAAGATTGTATGAGGCTGTTGTACAACCTGTCCTCCTATATGGAGCAGCAATCTGGGGATTGACAGAACATAGTTGTGTTAATGCAGTACAAAATCAGGCCTGTCGCTTCTTTCTTGGCGTACCTAAATCTACATCTGGATGTGCACTGAGAGGAGAAATGGGATGGAAGAGTTGTCTTAGCAAACAAAGAATTGAAGTGTTTAAATTTTACTCAAGATTAACTCAGCAGAATAGATATTTACTAAATAGTGTTCTCTCATGGTCTCGTCGCAGAAGAAAATCCTGGGTGCAACGAGTTATCTCCCTTTCCTACAAACTTTCGCTTGACCTGGACCGGATTACAGGTGTCAGTGTGAAGAACTCTAATAAGATAATTAAACAACACTTAGCTAAAATTGATGATCAACTGTGGTTTAAAGAACTTTGGACAGATAAAAATCTCATCAATGGAAACAAATTAAGAACTTATCGTACATTTAAGAAAGATAGAGTACCAGAATCATATCTTTGCTGCGCCATGCCAAGATACAAAAGAAAAGTTTTAGCGAAATTCCGATGTGGGACTCTACCTATTGCCATAGAGACTGGACGCTATACCAGACCTGTGACCCCACTAGACGAACGCCTCTGTCCATTCTGTGATGTCCTTGAAGACGAAAGACACTTTCTGATAGACTGTCCCACCTACGACGATATTCGATATGAACTGTTATATAAAAATTCCATTGTGCCTGATATTTCAAACCTCAACTCTTCTGATAAACTTATTTTTTTAATGCAAATGTGTGGTATTCAAAAACAGTTGGGAGATACACTATTTCACATGCTCTCCAGAAGACGCAATCTTGTTAACACATAATGTAGTTTATCTAATGCTATCTGCATCTGGTTGTATTATTTGTATTTATTGCAATATTTTAAAGTTTGATTTGTACACATGTATTTTATAATCATGACTGTTATGTATGTTATGTTAATTGTATGTATGTATGTATGTATGTGTGTATGTGTGTGTGTGTGTGTGTATGTATGTATGTATGTATGTATGTATGTATGTATGTATGTATGTATGTATGTATGTATGTATGTATGTATGTATGTATGTATGTATGTATGTATGTATGTATGTATGTATGTATGTATGTATGTATGTATGTATGTATGTATGTATGTATGTATGTATGTATGTATGTATGTATGTATGTATGTATGTATGTATGTATGTATGTATGTATGTATGTATGTATGTATGTATGTATGTATGTATGTATGTATGTATGTATGTATGTATGTATGTATGTATGTATGTATGTATGTATGTATGTATGTATGTATGTATGTATGTATGTATGTATGTATGTATGTATGTATGTATGTATGTATGTATGTATGTATGTATGTATGTATGTATGTATGTATGTATGTATGTATGTATGTGCTAGTGTGAATGCGTACATATATGTGTGTAGTGTATACATGTATGTACATACTAATCCACTAATGTACTAACATATGTGTACGTGTGTGTATGTCATATAGGCTTGTATTAATTACACTAATGTACTAATGTATGGGTATGTCCGTATATGTGTGTAATGTATACATGTATGTGCGTATGTATGACAGTGAACGTATGGGTTTTGTGTGTATGCCCATCTTCTATGCATTATGTCTTATTGAAATGTATTTCAATATTTAATGTGATTTTAATGAATTGTCTCTTGTAGCCTTTTTGGCGGCTTATACATTTTTTATGCATGTATAATGAATATATTTATGAATGTATAAGATGAGACAGAAATAAACAAATTCTCTCTCTCTCTCTCTCTCTTAAAGTCAACCTCCCTTCTTTCATTGCTTGGGAACCGCAAGTATAAAACGGTATACCACAGTTTGACAAACAAATCATTACACACATTTCCTTTGAATCTCCGCATTTACGGTATAACTGATTACTGAATAACGAGCCCGTTTACTTCATTAGGTTGACAGTTGGCACATCATTGATATATATGTCGGCTATCAACAGGTCTTAATTTCCAACAAGTGGTCACGAATACAAACACGGAAGCAACTTCAAAGAAATTTTATTTGATTTTAATTTGAGTTTCTAAACCTTACAGTAACAGGTGTAGAATCGCCTGAAATATGTATACAGTTTATTTGATTCTAAATAAAGACCGATGTGAAGTTATAAAGCATTGAAGGCACCGCACACGCTTAATATTGACAAGCCATAAAACTTCGTTTACTGCCAGGGCGTTCCACATCATTGATGTTGCCGATGCTTTTGAATAAGCGCTCGATTCGGCGCTCCGCTTCGATGATTACACGGAAATATAAATAAATCTTACTGCTGCTTGGATTTCGAAGCTCGGTTGACAATAAAGAAATCCTTTTCAGTCCCCTGAGATCACGATTCTCTATTGATGGACTTGAATAGCAGTGAGCGATGTCCCAGCACGTGGCTCTGTTTGCTAGTGATGTAATGGAATATAGACTGCACAATAGAGCAATAGAAATTGAGGAGACTTGAGGAGGGGAGGGTTGAGGAGGGGTAAGGCAGGGGGTATAAGATGATGAGGACAAAACGGTGTACATAGATTGGAAAATTAAAAGATAAAGAAATATTTGATTAAATACAAATATAAGAACTTTCTAAAATAGAAAATATTCAATGGCAGATTTATGAGATTTAGTAGTAGTAGTAGTAGAGGACTTAAAACTTATAATGCGAATGTTACATCCGGTAATTTCTTTAAGGGGGAGGGCGGGTGGGGGTCATCCATTGAAAAAAATGGGAGGGAGTCACCCTCATTACCCAGCCTGTTTTACGTGTTAATTAGCTATAACATCCAAAAGAGGAGGGGTTCGATTATTTATGGAAATTGGAACGCCCAAACATTATGGGTTGTACAACATTGTCGCAATGAAGGCTCTATCAATCATTTGAAAATGGACGATGCAGTGCTTCCCTGCAAGAGTGGGTATGGGGTTGGGAGGGGGGGGGGGGGGGGTCGGAGGATGCAGGGAGATTTTTTTGTTAGGGGGGGGAGGGATTCAGGGTTATTGTAAGAGGGAGATCTAGCTCGTCTTTATTAATATCATGAGTCATTGTACCTTTACATATTGCAACATCTTTTGGCAACCTTACAACAACATGATTTTATGCAAAGGAAATTCGATGCGTCATGAATGCGATTGTTCGGTAACTTTGGGGATACTACAAGCTCTACTTCACTATTGAAATCGAACGTGTATTGTTAGCTTTTGAAACATACTTATCTTAGTATACATGTTTAAAATCTAACAAATTATTTTCCAACAGTGTATATAAAGTATATAGAAAAGTTATTAAACAAAAGGTTCCCATTTCCCCTATTAACACCAACCATTTACCACAGCCAATTCTACATTGAAACAGTAATGGCTATTTTCATTTGACATGCTAACTAAATCCAAGCAATTAAAATAAATCCCATGCTTATACTTAACCTCATCCAAACACATTGCAATTTACATGCGATTAGTTTTATTGCTGTGCAATTCAGTCGCAGGAGATTTAAAACAGTTGTAAATTTCACTCACTGTCATTGACAAGGTACCCGTTTCAGTCAGCACGTGCAGCACGCTTTTCACACCACCTGTTGCCAAGGAGATGACGAGAAAGTGACAACCATAACAACCGAATACCCATCATTATCTGGCTATAATATCTAAAGTTAGTAAAGGTAACACATGCGGTCCCTACTAAAGCTGGAGAGATTAATTGTTTATTTCTAAGGATCCCCATCTTTCCAATTCTTCAAATTTCAATTCATGACCCCTCCCTCCTAACCTCTCCCCTCCCAACGACTAAAGTTCACATGCTGGTTCTTATGGAGTACTTATTATGTCAACAACTGGTGTCAGATTTTAAAAATGTATATCGCACATGAAAATGAAATAACAAACAGGCGACATGTGTCTAATTGGAGGTTAGGAGTTCATGTTATAAGTGACAAGCAACCATTGTTGATAAGCGCTTAGGTAAGCGAGGACGCCTTATGTATATCATACATAAATAAAGCTATTTCACGCCAGGGGTTCAAAGTAATAACTAACCGAGACATAGCTCTTGTGTTTATAAAATACTCGTAAACCTCCAATATGTCTCAAAAGCGTAATTATATACTTGAACTCCCCTGAAAACAATGCTTTTCATTTCGGTCTTGTATACGTAATAATTTCCTTTGATGTTTTTGAATGCCTTGTCTGACTTTAATAGATCACGAACTGTTGAATATGATTCAAGTCATATATATAACACGTGACCGATTTAAAAAGCAATAAAAGTATATTTCTGCATTTACATAAACACCCAATGCACAATTTGACTTACAGATTAATGTAGATATAAAGAAAACAACTTAAAAGAACCCATAAGCACATCATTCACTGTAATAAAGTGTCATCGTTATTATAATGAAACATATTAAACAGATGAATGTTTAATCTTATCCGCGGCCTTATAAACTATAGAAATCTTTTCTTGTAGCGACGTAGGAGTGAAAGTTTCGATCTGATTTGAATGAGATTGAAAATCAGTCAACTTGATAGATAACATACGTAATTGACGTTTAGGGGCAGTTTAAGATTTTAAAAGCATTTGACATTATGAAATATTGGAGAAATATCAGAAAATTAAAGTGTATTTTAAAACATAAACATGTTTAGTTAAAACAGATTTATTGCAAAGAAAATACCATGTACTGATATCATACGTCTAACTGGCTAGTGATAATATAATCCAATCCAATATAATCTCAAGTGCATTGCCCCAAACGTATCGAATTTAATTGAAAAATACACAAAATGTATGTCTATTGACACAATCCATAATTTACAACCTGTCACGACGTAATAGTGCATTTCGATACCTATAGTACAAAACCACACGTTTTCAGCGATACATTATTACTTTTAACATTGAGTTGAAACGATTATTTTGGTTTAGTTCATATACGTAAGGTCGCTACAAAGAACCAGCGGAATACGATCTACCAAATGTCAACACAAAGAAATCGATCTCCTTCCAGTAAAGTCATGCTTCACGTGTTGAAATGAACAACAGGTTATTTGAAATTGACATGATGTCGATTAGGAAACGAACACTTTTAACGTGCATTCAAGTATTGTCATTATGAAGGACTAATCGATCACCGAAATGACCCTTCAGTCTCGCAACAGTGCTTAGTCAATGCAGTTAGAGACCCTTTAAACGATTTTGTGGTCACTCAAATTTGATCATGGGAAGTTATTGACATGAGACATTTGTTAATTACAACGATGGACATGTTCGTTAGATAATTACGAGGTTTTCACATAACGGTTCATGGTTTTTACTCTGTTGCACAGTGGATGCCTATAATTATTATGATACGCTGAGTAGCTAAATTGGACTTGGTGTTTTTAATATAGGACTAATGGACAGTGAAAAAACAGCTGGACATGTGTCCAGACGCTGACCGGAAGTGACCTGACTCGTGCTGACCAGTCGCCATCTTTTGGTAACATGTTTTGCGTGAAATGATGTTGAATAAATGAACAATAACTAATTGTTTGATTGATGTAATTTGAAGATAAACCACATCCGTTTTACTTTTTTTGCGGTGTGTTTGGAATGCTTTTAATGATTTCTAATAAGTTGACTTACAATAAGAAGAAAACAAATCAACATATATTCAATCAAAAGAACACGAATGAACGAAAGAACCTAGAAACTCAGAATAAACGTACGTAATAAGAACATATATATTATAGAACAAGAACAAAGAATAAACAAACACAGAAGTAAACAACGAACATCAAGAACATTAGAAGACAAGGAATTCGGACAACGAAAAAGAAGCAAGAAATGAATAATCGAATAATCAGAAACAACAAACGCAATGATTGTAAAACATCTGAGAAATAAAAACAAGCCAAAGAACATCGATAACCATACGAGGGCCACTATGAATAAAATAACATCTGTAAATAAATTTAAAAAACCTGCCTAATGGGTTGAAGCACCACAAGATTTATTTACTTAAGATAAATAGACGATTACAATGAGATATATAAACAATGTTCTATTTATCAAATATGATCCTCACCGATCGCGAATATTAAGTTACAAGGCTACTTTTTAGCAAAATATGATACAGGAACTTTTATCAGATCTTTTATCACGTCACATTTGAACACATCCACCCTAAAAAGTATGCACATTTTATGACGTACATGTGTTCCACATTTTACATGATGCTTATTTTTTGTGAGGAATATGTATCATGAGATAAAGGCAACATAAAGCAAAACCTTTTTTTAAAGTGACACTTACATTTTGAAAAATTTGAAAAGTGGAAATATGACTTCGTATGATGATTATGTTTTCGATTCGTTTTCCCTCATTGCAAAATGTAAACAAATGTGGTTTGAAATCTTGCCTTTAACGAACCCCCTCAAGGAAACAATTGTAAAAAGTCGTTGATTTCTTTGTATTATTAACAAGTTTATTAAAAACAATATAAAATCAAACATGTTTTGATAAAAAAAACAGTAACATGGGTGTTCCAATGAAAATGTGTGTATGTTGATTAACATATTAACTCAGGACAGAAATAAGAAGTAAGTAAGTAACTGTACCGAAAGAAAGGTAAATAATAGCTAACACTCCGAACAGATCAAATGACAAATATATGATCAAATATAAGTATTGAGTAACTAAGGATCTGTACTTAAGTGCTAACTGCTTAAACGTGTATATTACGAGACATGATAAGACAATATCGTCAGGTTCATATATCGATATCTCATTACAGAGAGAGCTGGGGAGAGAGAAATATTTGTTTCGGTCTCACATATCTGTACATAAAAAAACACAGATAAACATACACACATGTCCGGTCATTAGCCTTATGAAACAACTTATAGTATAGTACCTAAGTTTATTCAGAATTTAATTGTTGGACTTTCCTTGTACATATGTATGTCAAAGATAAGAGTTGCTTACACTATGAAGTTTGAGCATATAGATATGTTTATTCTACAATTAAGGAAAACGATGCAACATGACGGTAAATAGACCTATTCGTCGCATTTCTAGTTTTGGAATAGAAAAGAAACATCCATTCGACGGATCGGTACTGTGATTTTAGTTGTTGAATAGCTTACATAACGTTGGAACGTTCCAAAATAAGACAAAGGGGGTGTTTTGACGTGTTAGGATGATGCGATGTATATATTTTTTATATATTTATATTGTATCTTTTTGTGTATTTTACTGATTTTAGTCTCTCATAACCCCTTATAGGGGTGGCTCAACTTTTACTTATTGTATATATTGTAAAATGTATATATATTGAGGTGAGACTTAAATAAATAATCTGTCTGTCTGTCTGTCTGCGATGTTGTATATCATGAGTAAATACATGCATATCAAGAAATGTATAAAATATTATCTACATTTTTGGATATGGCTATATAATGGAACAACAGCAAATTATGTTTATAAATTCTTGTCAGAATGTGGGTTTAGACTTAGAGTACATTATGAACAAGAATGGTACACGTCACTTGTCAATGGTATTGTTTTTTACGTAAATATCTCGCTATATGAATGTACATATATCGCTATATGAATCTGAAATGTAGCCTTGGCCTATGGCCTCCACTGTGTACAAAGAAATACAGATTGATTGATTGAGTAAATACCTATTCGATATAAAACGTGGGGCCCATGCCTCAATTCCAAATTGACACGAGTTTTTAACAATAGAGATATTTCAGTTCAATAAGTGATTATGATGATTGTTTTTATTACATCCTGGAGCATTGAGTCATCATTATATATGCTTTTGACATAACAAACGCGCCCATCTTGTCATCAAAATGGATACGGCTATTACTTCACAAATTGATAAAGTTGTTGTACATATATATAACGATATATATATATATATATTTCACGAATTGTTTAAAAAAGTTGTATGGGTGTCTTCATGCAGATGATATTATGTGTATGGGGAATTATGAATATCTTTATCTAATAAAACTCATTAATTTTCACAAATACGTTATTTCATGTATCAACTTGTACAGCTAGTTTAATCGCATGTACTAAACGCACTTACATGACAATAACAACTACCTAGTGAAACAACAATACAGTCCATCTTGGAGATTATATTCACGCTGCACGCATCTTTTCTTTACTCAAATGTATAGACATCATAACGATATTTGCCACGGTCTAATGATTTTACTTCGGAAGCCCCGATACAGTTGACTGGGCTCTGAATTACTACCGGAAAAAAGTCGTAAAGAGTCATTGACAAGTGCATTGCCCTACCTGCGTATGGGTTACCTGATATACACGAAGGTAAATAGAACACACAGGTGCCCAGATCTGTGCTTACCTGGTCACGCCCCATTGAGCACGTCACACACCTGTAATTATCGTGGCCAGCAGGGGAAGGATGAAGGGTAATTGATAACTGAATACACCTTTGTTCCCTTCCTTTGATGCCGATACCAACTCGCAGACTAAGGTTAGCGATGATGCACTGTCCTACTGTTTCATGTCTCTTGCTGAGAACCAGGGTGGCGGAGAGACATTGACACGATTTCCCGATATTAACTTATAATTTAATCGCTGTGAATTTGTCTCAGAATATTAAAATGCATAATATCAAAAAACGCATTTAAATAACGCAAGGTAGGAACCCGCAGATAAATCTCTGATGCCCTTGTGTAGAAGTGTTGGGCAGATATATGGAAAGGCGCATTTCAAACAAGGTCCTTTTCTAAAAAAAAATCTTCCTGATGCCCCAATTCGGTCATGTTGCTAAAGATTCCCTCTGTTCTAACTGTAGGTGTATTGACCGATACACCTCTACTTTTTAAATATACCCATTTCTTATTGCATAAACCTACACGTAGTCAGCTGAATAGACCTTCAACTTTGGCAAATCACTATTCAAACAGGAGGTGTATTGAGCGATATACTTTGAAGTGTGTTTTTTTTTATTACATTTACTTTTGTATTTTGACTTATTAAATGCAATGATCAAAATATATGTGTCATATTCAAAGTTTATGAATATTGATAAATAAAGAATCTCACCAAAGTGTCTCTTGATATCAAATACATCAACACAAGTTGATAAAAAGTAACAAATATCCGAGGGTTGAGGAGACACAAATATCCGAGGGTTGTTCTATTTTTCACCCTTTATATATTATTATTGCATGACAAATATATTTTCCGAACACTGCACAACCTTCAAACTCCGAAAGTGGTGATGTGATATCATGTGATCATGTGATCATGAGATCATGTGATCATGTGATCATCGTGTTTATTCTTTCATAGCATCGTGACTTCGTCTTGTTAATAAGGTCATTACTTGATGATGCAAAATGTTAGTGACGTCATGTACTTGCCAATTGCTTGGGCATTGTTCATAATCTATTTTGAAAACGATATCTCATATGTGTTCCTACATAGTTTGAAATCCATAAATGACTCTACCATAGTGTCCTTTTAAAGGGGCAATAGCACATTTTAAAAAATATTATATTTTCATTTTTTTCACTGATTATATTGTACGTTTATGCTAAATGTATTATTTTGAAAGTGTCAAAAATCTCATAACACAAACCAATCATCCATAGCCAGAGAACAAATTATAAAGATTCAAGAAGTCCATTGGCGGCCATTTTTGTGTGAACACCTTTAATTCATTTTGTGTAGGAAAAGGGAATCGCACGGCTGAACTCTTCATTATATTTTAGATTCATTACTGCTTCGTTTAGTTTAAACACATTGTATTTCAACTGGAACAATTTATTTTCATTTTCCTGACATCATCTTATATTCCCCCAGAACGTACCACTGTCCCTTTAAGAAGAACCCCTGGAAAGTTATTTTATGCCAAACAAGTTGTAGATTTCCTGATATTGACATGACACGATTAGTGTCCTATTAGTATGCAATGGACAAGCCACTGTCACAATCAGCATGATAGCCACGTAGATATCCGACCCACTGGTCAGGCACTGGCCAGTCATTAGGTCAAGCTGGATAGACAATGATGTTTCTTTCGGAGTCATTCATTATATTGCCCATGTTTGAGTAAATAAGATTTAAGCCAACAAGTCGGATTGTTAAATTTCAGAAGAAAAAAAATCAACAATTGTGAAAGATATGTATAACAATTCTCTGGTAACTCTACCATTTGTGAATATACTTTCAATATTTTGATAAGATGGTACAATTAAAAAATTATGAAAGTCTTTTCTGAAGTGAAGATATCAAAATGAAGAACAAAATATTGCCTTATTTTTCAAGAATGTATTTAAGTTATTGGCAAATGTCACGTGAGATTCAGTTGTATTGATCCAAAGTTATTGTTCTGTAGGCCATGAGAACCATATACAACTAAACTTCTGTTCTGTTCTGACAAAATATCTGCTATTGAAGGTAAAGTGAAAGTAAAGGGCAGAAAATGGCACGAAATCAAAATCATGATAAAACATCGTCATACATGTAAATGCTTAAAAGTGCTTAATCTTGGTAGTAAAAATTTCTTAAAATAAAATTCTCCCAGGTTATTCCTTGATTTGCCATTTAATTTCACACTTGATTGTGATTTGCTTTGACATCGTGAGTTCCCCGGATGTATTTTATGAGTAATTTAGCGATTAATGGTTTCTATTCACATACACACGTTTCAACGGTTTGTGAAAAGAATGTACTACCATTTTGAACAGTCATACTGGCAGTTCACCATGATTCCTGCTTTATGAACTACGATTTGTCAATTCACACCTAAACAAGGTTTTTATGTTGCAATTTAAACTTGGGATGTCACTTGTCAAGTTGGACCATAGGGATTCCATTATCTAAAATTTCTTAATAAGTATCATGCTGTATAGCAGGTGGAACAGCGTGTATAGCTGTGGAACAGGTAACCCATCCAACGATACGCCAGACCAAATGTTGCTTGCTTTTATCTGCTGTGGTCTGCATATTGCAATTTCGAATAGACAACTATTGGCAATAATTATTGATAGTTGAAAACATCAAATGGATGAAATGTGATGTTTCAAGAATAATGATACATAAATACACAGAGCAAAGGTGTCATTTAATTTGCATTTGATTAATTAGCGCTAGTTCGAATATCCGATGGTCGTTGATCTTTCACCTATGTCTCATATGACAACAACTTTCATTCTATTTTCATCTAATATACATTATACAGAGATTCAATACATTGTCACACACTTCTTCTTGTGTCTATAATTCAAAATATGTTTACATAAGACGTTTTTCTATGAACGAAAATGATTTTTTTAATAGAAACATTGTGTATGCCAATCCATAACAAATAACATGTATATGAATTAATGTTCTACATGACGTTTGAAAGCCTGTCCGGGTTTCAATGAGATCTTCAGTTGCGTGTATATGTACCAGTTCACTTCTAGGTCACCAAGGCCAATGTTCTGCTTTTGTTCATTTCATCTCTCCAGGCATGATTGTGAAGATAGCCTGTTATCTTTCGTTTAATTTCAGCTTATTGTTTGATTTCTTAATACATCTTTAAATAAAATACCTCGAAAGGTGTAGACGATCTCAACATAAATCAAAGACCAATAGATCTTGCACTTTAAGACGTTAATTTAAGATACAAGTCAAAAGTTAAGCACCCGTTATAAACCAACCTACAAAGGAAACTTTACGCCCAACTTCGTCACTTGATGGAAGAAAAAATAGCGAAACATTTGATGTCTTGTTTAAGTATTGTGGTGATTAATCATTTAAAATTCCATTTATTTACGTAATGAAAAGTTTTTGTCTCTTATACGTTGAAGGGGTATGCCAATGTCTCTGTTTACTTCGTAGGTCAATTTGGTGGATGACTTTGATTGTTACTGGGATAAGTGTCAACGGGTATCTTGATTTAGGAAACTGTTTCAGTGTTGTGAGTGTCCTCTATGGGCTCTATGACAAAGAATAATAGATATGTTTATTCAGGATTGGTTCGCAACAGTAAATTCATCAAGATTCCTATGCCATTACTCACGTTGTAAATCAATGTTTGGACCGGAAAAGTATATAAGGGTCCTTAATGATAAATCACTTTTAACGAATTTTTGTAAACTTAGAATTTCACTTCATGCCTTGAAAATACAAAAGTATAGAAAAGATAAAGACACATTAGTTGATCTATCATGTTCGTATTGTTCTTCGGGTCAATTAGAAGACGAGTTTCACATATTGTTAGTTTGCGACGCCTTTCCTGTTTGTCGTACGAAGTATATCAATTATGATAATGCTACCCCACGAACAATGTACAACCTTCTTAATACTAACAATGATGATGTTATCAAATCTGTTGCTATTTTCATAAAACAATTGATGTCCATTTTAAATTCCCGCACCAAATCTCTGTCTATGTCACGTGACCAAAATAATTCAATTCGAATTGAAATTGTACTTTGGGCCACTGGGCCTCTACTACTGAATGAAACCTGTCTGTCTGTCTGTCTGTCTGTCTATGGGATTCTACACAAGCAATAATACGTCGGATGATGGAGTTCATGAAACGTTAAATTACGTTATCTCCACTCTTCATTTATCTTCTTGTCAAACTCATAAATGGTCTGAGATGGCTTATATCGTTGCCTTACTTGCTTGGAAACGTTTCCCCAAGGGACGAGCTCAGGGGAACTCTTTGGCCGAGGCTAGACGTTGGCTAGACGTTGACTTGACGTTTTGCTGGGGAAGGATATCACAGTTAGTCTGTCAGTATGGTGTCTGATATTTTGTAGGTGTAGAAGATTTTTGTGTGCAAATCATCCTTGGCACTTTCTTTGCTATAATGTATGCAAACCAGAAATCCATAAATCATTTTATATCATTCTAGAACGTTTGCACGTGCATTGCATTTTTTACCAAAGACGTCTCCAAAACGCAAACATTGTTATTTTGGTGATGATCCAATCCTCTTCTCCAAAGGGTTATGTTATGATATTAAACTGTTTAATTAATTACAACCGCATAGAATCATTCATTTCATTTAAGCATATCAAGGTGTAAAGTTTCTTTTGTTGGTGAGTTGATATTCAAAACTAAAATAGGGTGTTGTGGAAATGTAATCATAAATTGACCAAACAATCGATCATTCCTTACATGTAAAACAAAGAATATGTGACTACTATTTCCAAAGACATCAGTGTTAACATACAAATAATTTACAACAGAAGTTGCAATGGCAATCCTGGTTTTACCAAAAGAACTTTGACTCTTGTGTCAAACTATGCTATGCACGGTTGATCTCATAGGTCAAAACTGTTAACGTTGTAACCGCGTTGATATTCAAAGAGGCATATTGAGGGTGTAGAAATTTCAACCTTTTTTCAACACTTATTGGCAAAAAAATAATGATCACGTGGTTTAGGAATTTTCATTTGTTTCTTTTGGGTTTAGCAAAAGATTAATCACATCTCTTTGATTTAGAATGATTATTACCGTGAATACTGCAGAAATGTCGTAATCAATTACCAATTTGTCCTTGTCCAAAACAAGAAATTTTGGAAATTCATAATACTATAGCAATTAACTTCTACTGTTAAAAAGATTTCAGTCTACTTGACTGACTAGAATGACTCACAGACATTATTGAGTATCATCTTTTTCAGAATAACTCAACAGGTTTTGGCCATCAGGAATTAATAAATGCTAATATTTTAAAGTAGGGAAACGTTTCGATACTTTTATCCTTGTTAATGTTTAAGGTAAGGATTCTGTCACGAAATACAATTACTTTTTATGAAACATTACATCTTTCAGTAATTTTTGTCAGGTGAAAGAACAGAGTAAGGATGTTTACCATTTGATTCGGTGCATATAAGCCAGAACGTATTAAATGCCAATTTTGTGAAAACAATAGTGTAAGATAAATACATTAGTTTAGCCCCTTCCTTTACAGTACCAAATCTCTCACCACAAACACAGCACACGCTGTACGTTCAAGCAAATTAAAGTATCCGATCTATCAGTGTTCGGCCCGCCATAGTAATTGTTGTGAAAATGAAATGAAAAAAGCGATGTACTGTTACAAATTTTACAATATAGTACACATAAAGTTAATGTGTTTACAGATTAACTGCACATTTACAAATTATCATTAATAAAATAAACCAACAATGCTTAATAATGGCGTAGCGTGCCTTTTCACACTCGTAGTGCCGACGAATGGCTTCACTTCTCATTTCCGAGTGAGTTCTTTTATTTATCAAGTTGTCGAAAGTAAATCAATAAAATAGCTACTAGTACCAAAAGTAACAGCTTTCAACTTGATTGTGATGAATTAATGTACTAATAACATATATATGAAATATGTGCTGTTCTTTTTCGTTTTCCACAAAAATAGCCCGATATAACTGTCAATTTAAATGTTTATTAATGAATGTAAATTTTTTTATCAATGAGTAACAACAAAATATGACGACAGAAGCAATATGTTACATAATCATAATCATATTGTTTTTTGGTCGCACCGCAATTTTCGCAATAAATCTTTTCAATTATTCGTAAAAAATTCTTAAGACTTTCTATACCAGAACCAACCATTGTATAGAAATTGTTCAATACTGAAGCCGTGTTCTGTAACACGTGATACACCAATACAACACACATGTCATGTTAACACGACCTAACGCTTCTTTTACAAGGAATCCCAATTGTAACTATGTTCATGCATTCATGACATATGATTAGATTTGGCTTTTATGTTACAATACTTAAATGTAATAAAAACATAAAAGAAAATTATCGTTATAAGTCATTTAAATATTGATTTATTGTATTTTCGCATCTGTTACATGTTAAAGTGTTACCATTTGGAAGAAATTTTACACTCCGCGAACTATTCTTCTTTTTCTAACATGTAACAGATGAACATTGTTCGAGTGTTATTAAATATCCCAACACTTGTGCAAGAAAATCATCAAACTTCAATCACAATGTATACTATATAGGCTACGACACCGATATTAGCAGGACACATCGAGTGCATTTTAGTTTAAAAATGTTATTGGCGTTTTAATCAATGAGAGACTAAGGTTGTCAAAGTGACATTAAGTAAAATATGTTATTATTACTCATTCTTTATTTTAATGCTTAGACGTGATTTGTGACCGAACTTAACTCTGGCTAAACAGTAAATGTATCACTAAAAACGTTTTGATAATAAATCAACGGAAGTAGAATGTTTTGATAAAAGTCTCGCTCATGTGATGTTTCACATTTGCAGAAATTCTACCTATTTTAAAAAAAAAATTCACTGACATCAAATATTGTAAAAGCGCTCGCCTTGTCGCAATTAGAAAACGTCGATAATAAGTAAGTAATCAATTAAAACAGAATAATAAACGATGCACGTTTGATACCGTTATAATGAAGCGTTTTACACGAAATACAATCGGATCAAGAGAGTTGCAAACAATTCACGAGAAAAAACGAGGAAAAACGTTATAAGGTCAATTTTGATTGAAAGAATATCTTATTTTACTTGCATTGTGACACAAATTCATTTATATCATGACTTTACTGTGGGTGGAAGAACGGCGTAATTGTTTTTAATGTGTAATAATTTTGATAAATATCAAACAACGATATCTTCAATGGGTGAATAACGAATATCAATTAATCTACATCCTCAATGTCAATACCATTATACAGTTATCGCGAGGTGGACTAAATCTTATAACATTTACTATGCGATTAGTTCTATAACTAAATCAATGTGCTTTGCTACATGAGAAATCAATTCTTTGAAAAAACAGCCTCAATAGTTGACCACTCGAGAACTACGTTGTGCAAAATGCTATCTTTTTTCACCCAATTGAAATCTTTTATTCCAAAGCAATCCATGTAGAGCTGGGACAAAAACTGAAATGTCTAAATAAATTCATTATTTCATTTCCAAAACCGCTTCTTCAATTCGAGTCACGAAATCACGAAACGACATCTTCAGTTACATGTTGGGTTTTATCTCTGTTTAATCTGCGCCGTCTCGCAATGCATTGTGGGATAGGACACGTAAGACGTAAAAATAGCCTCCAAGGTCAGCGAAGAGATTAGGAGGCTAGCCCCCGGCGATATAACCGTTAGTCGGAGGCTTACCTGTCAGGATCACCTGTACTCGTGTTAGAAACCTTGCACCCTTCAGACGGATCTACAGACTGATAATCACCGTCTAGGCGTTCTGCAGCCACTTTAATGGTTCATTTGATACCGGACTGTGTCCTTTTGAGTGATTGTTCAAATTTGATACTTGACCTACGAGACTTTGTTAATAGAAGGATTTAAAACTTTCATATGATAATTATAATGTTATTTTTTAATCACACCTATACATTTTTAAAATCTTTTTTTTCATATTTAGATGAAAATGAAAACCTACTTTTTGGTCTTTTAAAAATGAACATGTATATCTATAAGCAATTAAAAAAAATCTACATGTATATAGATATGAAAAAAACATTAAGATCATATGTCATGATATACAATGCCACGCATAAATTTCACTGAACACCAGCATGAGACTAATAAGCGGAGAGACCTCTAGACAGATAGTCAATAATTAAAGTGTCCTATTTCAGCCCCTTTGTCACTCGTTAATCCGCTACCAGTGATCTACCACCTAGACTACAGCCTATCATTATGCAAAGCCAGAAAAAGGGTTCCCTCAAACTGCCCCGAGCCTTCGTGTTTGAAAGGGGATAGGAGTCTTGCAAATAGACGCGCTGAATAACAAACGACTGTAAGTGGAGAGTTTTAGGACTAAAACGCTAACAGCTTATAACCCTAAGTTCGAAGCCATCTGGAGTTGATTTGGGATCGTTTACGGTAATTAACGATAGTGTTGATACATGTAATCTGAATAAACACTGATACAAACAATACGATCCTATCGTTTTAATATGATACTGTTAATCCATAACTTGTCACGCTTCAAGACTGTGTAACATAACTGTAGGAGCCTTAGTACAGTCTAGGTCCTAATTCTGCAAGTCTAGATTGACCGAATACACATATGATAGGCCTAAAAATATAAAATGAATGAAACAACAATAAAAACCATGGGGAAATTTTAGTTCACATTAGGGTATTTAACTCTGATCTATATACATGTATGCGCGTTACATTATAAAAATCTCTGATGGTTTTGTCATCGAAAGCCATTTATTCATACAATGACTGTTAATACCACTGCGGGAAGAAACCACAACAGCGTAAGTTACGAATTGTTATAAAAACTGCGAGTTTGTGGGTTAGATAAGAAGTCTGAATGAATAAAATCAACTTTAGCTGTACATTTTGGCTACTGAATCATGGCAAAGGCCTTAAGACAAGAACCATTTCCAAAACAAGGTTCTAAAAATTAATTTCTTATTACCTACGAGGGCTGTCATTTCTAGGTTCATATTTTTCATACGATGCTCTCTGGGAAGATATCACTTTTTAATTGTGACGTCACGAAGTAAACATTGGCTTGACGTCAAAACTCGCATATGACGTTACGTTCTATCTTCGACGGCAATTTAGTTCATGTCTGGATGCATATTTGAGTTTTTTTTCTATGATAACGGGACATTGATAATAAACAGAATTTAATTTTTGTGTACCATGCGACACTTGTGCCTAAATTCAAATATATCCCCCGCTCCCGCTCGGGAAATACTAATATTTAGGCACTTCGTAAACATAGTCTGTCATGGACACCCATATAATATCCTCTATTTATCTTTATCTGGGTTTACATGTTATGTGAATCTTGTTAATATCAGCATCAACATTGACACGTGTCATAAGCAAAGTGTCAATATTCAAATGTACATTTATTAACATGTTGACATATTGCTTGTAGTCAAATGTGCATGTATATGTGTGCATGATGGATGGCGGAGTCGGTTTATTGGGGACTTCCCCTATTTACGCTAATACAGGTGCTCACTGAAAAACTATATTTAGATACGTATATTATCTTACCTACGTTTGGCAAAGAAAAGGAGATCAAATGGGAGTTATTGGTAGTGATCTGTTTAAAAACCTGACTATTTCAACATCGTTATATATACTAGCAACTATTTTAATTCTATGTCAGAGGTTCTTTGATTGTATTCACAATTGTAAAATGAGATGAAACTGTTAAAAGGGTAGCTTACAACTCTTTCACATTGAAAGTTACCAAAACGTCCCCTTGGCCTGATCAGTCTTACATACTGTATAACAGAAAAACAAATATCGCGACAGACGCTATGAAGATGTACATGTATTTTCCTGCATGGTTACACGTACAAATGATGTATTACATTTTTTTCATAATTCGTTCTTCCTTTTGATATATGATAGATGTATTGCGTGTTTCTTGTAATGGTTAAGCACACTATATCCAAGTTGAAGGTTATCATCCACATCATGTTATGGTACAAGGATAACCGTTAAAGTCATTGTCTTACCAATTATAACGTAAAAGTACCTGGTTTAAAAATGTAAAAATGTTACACAACAAAAATAAACATAATCTTCAAAATTATCCGCAAAATTATAATCGTAAATTATAGTAATTCCCTTACCTCCAAAAAGTAGCTGGTTTAACAGTTTTGTATAAAAAATATACCTTTCCTTAATTCAAAGAACAACGTTAAATTAAAAGCTTCACCGTTGCTCTCATCCCTGCATCATTTGTAGATGGAATCGTTAGAAGAGGAAAAGAGCCCGTGTCAGTTATTTCATCTTCTCTTATTGTTGATTGGTGAAAATTAGGAAGTTATGTAAGTTTGCTTCCGATCTACTTTGATATAAAAACTCTAAATCTGTCGCAATATCTTAATTCTTATAAATCATTCGATACTTAGTTTAACCAGCTGGAAACTGTTTTTATTTTTTTGGATGTTGAATGAACTATAGTTTCCACTTTAATCAGAGAAGGCCTTTTAATCTCTGACAGACACATGTATTAAGAAGCAATACTCATATAAAAAAACGACGGCTCTTATAAAGTATCATTGTCTCCCACAGAGGCAACACAGTCACACCCGTGGGGAGACAATGATAAAGTACACCATTGGACTCTAAGCGCTGTGTCATCCTCGACAATGCATAATGCGATTGTAAACAGAACCGCTTATTTGAGGAAAATATAACCGCTATAATGCCTAGCTGTAGATGATTAAGTTACTGTTCTTGCTAGTTTGATTTCAATTTAATTAAATCCTCCCACTCGTACTTCGCGGAGTTTCTGAACCGAGTACTTTTCCAAAGAGGACATAGATAGCCTTGTCATCTTCCTTATATAAACAACCATAGGCCTTCTAAATGGACGTATCGTGTCTATAGCTTTTTAGTACCGTCGTTTAATGACTAGCCTGCTAAATTAATTAGACCAAAAACTAAAAACTAAACTAAAAAGATAGGTTGTTAACTTCAATCTTATTTGAAAAACATTCTATTCAACACATGTACAGGGGAAATCCACAAACGCGCCAATTGCTTTGTTGCATGATTAAAGTCTGAACTGAGAAAGGGAATGGAACCAAATCATAAAAGTAATATTACAGCTTGAGAATATGATGAACTTAACTGAAGTAAAAAAAGAGGTACTTTTTACCAAATTCTTGCACAAAGAATCAATTACGTCGAGTCAAATAACCATTTTCGCACTTGATAATAATTTTGTAAAAGCAATAAGATGTGTTTAATATACCCCAACACGTGTCATATTTTAAATAAACATAATGTGTAACGAAAAACTTCAAACGTCAAATGACATCACCTGTCATCTTTTTCAATCTGCGTAAAAATCTCAATTCAAGCTATGTCATTGTAGTGCAAAGTATGGTTAGCGTATAACAGGTAATTCAACATCTGTGAGTTATTCAACCGATGACAGGTCTAAAGAGCTTAACAATCATTGCAAACACTTAACATCGCAGCGCATCTCAACGTTGTTTTCTCCATAACGTCCTCTAAAGGATGAATTTACAGACATATCAACCAATTATCTCATGATTTTCACGCAATTTCAGAAAATCAAATGTAAAACAACAATACCTCTCCATCCTTCTACTAAAAGCTTATGAACATTTACTCCATATTTATTCCTTTCAAAAACATCTGCATCTTTATATATAACAGTTTTGGATTAATAAGGATTTTCTAATATCCCATTATACATATATAAATTCGAATGTGTCGGATTAGTGGGAGTTTGATAAGCAGGATGTCTTTTTAGAGAGTGCATATTTTGTTCACACGTGCAATGACGATTACAATGCATATTGACGTATTTTTTTATAAGAAATGTCTTCAAGTATACTACGTGACAGTAGACATATATAGACTTCCATATAGGTAGGTGTCTACAGGTGCTGATTTCACACGATATGAGCAAGTGTCGATTTCACAAAGGCGCCTCTAATCATGACATAAGATTTTTATATATCACACTTACATACCTAACGCTCACAACAGCTGTTGTTTGGTAGTGATGTAACTGTATATAAACATAGACAGCCACACACTGGTAAACTTAATCATTTTGAAATTAGTTCGAACTGACTGGATTTCAATTTTTTGACTTACACATGATTACTTTTTGATGGATTAGAAGTTGTCCGTATTAATAACTGCTGTGTAAATAAAGAAGGCTATAGTATTAATGATTATTTTGCGATGACATTACTGAGTTACAAGGGCGATAATTCCTATATAATTGACTGAGATATTATATGAATTGAACCTTATTGAAATAGCAATGGTTCATTACATCCCCGCAACGGGGTGTAAATAAGTTTATTGAAAAAAATAGTTTGACCAATGCAGAACACGGTTGACATGGTTATTCATAAAGTAATTAAAGTATATACGGGGTCATACATTTTCTAACTTCAAATTACGACAAATAACGAATAATTAAAGACATTAAAACACATTAACCTTATTAATCCATTTCAAATTACATGATGAATATAATTTCGATTCAGTAACAGAAGCTACAAGATATCGATTGACAATTAATCAACGTTTTTAGTTTGAACGAAGTCAAATACATGTAGTAGAATCTTGAGTTCATCTCGAGGATCCATGTAAATAAGAGATTGTGTTAGAGGCACGAATAAATATTAACTGTACGGGTTGATAATAACCATAATCGTTAAAGTAATCAGAAATATCTTGTTATACCAAACAAGATTTGCCCATATTTGGCTCCGAATGGCTTCACAAAAACAGTTAATATTTTAACTGAAAAAGTACAAATTTTTGTCCACTTATGTATAACAAATGTATGTTTAAACGCGAATAGGGTAACCTAAAAGTAAAACACCCGATAACAGTCATTTTAATTAGAAATAGTGGTTAATTTATCTTTATCAACAAAATCATAAATAGATATATAAGATGATAAAAAGAAAGAATTAAAACATGTACAGAATTTTGTACCTGTGCATTACTTTATCAATGTTGATCTAAATTATTCTTAACACTTTCAATATTCAATCCTTCGGGGTCACCAAGTACAATTCACAGACAATCTTCAGTGCAATCATAGAAGGTCGCCAAGGGACGTAACTGTAACCGCTAGTACTCCATGCCACTTCATTCCAAGCGTTCGTACTCTCGTACTTTGTTATTCTTTACATCTGACATAAAGGTCCTAAATTATAAATCAAAAATGTTATTTTTTACATTTCAAAGCACTCAAAATAAGTAAGATAGATTTACATCTGCCAAGTGCATGTATGTTTTATTCATACTTCTGGCTTATATGGGTAAAATAATAAGGTTTCCTGTGAAAAGAGGGTTACGTACATTTGACTGAAGTTATTCGCAATGAACTCTATCGATTTTTCCTCAGTGCACTCACCACTTGTTATGAATAAGATATTAATCAAACAATAATTGCAATAAATCAAGTAACGAGACACATTCTCTGCTTTATCTATGAATGTTTAACGAATGTTAATGGTGTCAAGGTGGCATTCTCTCCCCACAGAGGCAACTCAGTCATACCTGAATTAGCCTCTGTTCCATTACGCCAAAATCCTGGGGTTCCGGCAGATCGCCCTAGCGGCAAAAAGTTGTAACTTGAGATATCTCCCTTATTTGCAGCCAATGAAAACACCTTTTGGATGTCCACGACTTCGGGAATACTCAACGGTCGCTCAGTGACTTTCAAAAGAATCATGCCTTTAGGTTTCTTTTTCATTAACAGTGTGAGTCTCAGAGAGGGAAACTATTTTAAAATCAGATATGTATAGGGTTTTTCATTTGAAACATATTGTTTTATAATAGTGTTAATTGTTCTTCGTTTTATGATTAATTTTATTTTAATAATTCTAAAAAAAAAACCAATGCGAAGGTAAAAAGCGAATGTTTTGTAGAAGGAAGAGTTATCTCCCTTTGATGCGGATCTACACGGGAATAGCCGAACTTTTGCGAATGACCACTTTTGAAACGGCGTCGCTGATTGCACAACTAACTTCGATTGCCTCCAATCAGATTTCTACCTTTCTATCCCGTATGTTAGCCGTAATTCAGGTATGACTGAGTTGCCTCTGTGGTGAGAGAATGTCAAGGTGGATGAGCTGATAGACCATGAAGTTTTGTTTCCTGCAGCTTTCAACAACATGATAATACCCAATTCTCTTCACACAAAGGAAGTTAAAAAATAGTTCCAACCTCTGTATGCATTTGACCAATAGTATTGCACTACAAACCATAGAATATGAACATTACCGAGTGGCTCTTTAATGAGTCCGGAATTGGGACTCTGTTTATGCTTGTAATGTATCTCATTATTACGATGTATATGTAGTCAGCATATAACATGTTATAATAAAGGACATTTGAATGTTTCCTTTTGAAGCAGGTGTGGATGTAAAAAGTTCCACTGAAATGCAGCCTGCGTTCAACCTGTGGTTTTAGATGCGAATGAAATCATGAAATGTCAGATATACGACATTTAGTGGAGATTGTTAATGACTGTTGTCTCAAATCACCCAGAAATAATACCTTGTTGCATACACAGGTTATAATTGACTGCACAATATGTACATATACGTAACGCCATATGAGTGCATTTGGGTCGTTTGTATTGAGCGAGAAGATGACATATTCCGTATTGCACCCTTGTATTTCTATCCTAAGTTACATAGTATAAAATGAAATATCAATACGAACCCTCATTGAAAAGTTCATTATTAATCTGTCCTTGTCAATTTCATTCTTTTGCCTGAAAATTTCAAATTCGTATGTATAAAATTTACATATGTTCATTTTAGATATACGAATTCCCCCCACACGTTAACGCACATTGATTGAGTCAACAAGCTTCGGGTTGAAATACTGAAAACGACCCACAAAGAACTCTAGATTATCTCACGATTGACCGAGGGGAACTTAAAATTTTTTTGGGGTTATTTCGTAAACATTGGAATTATTATATTAGAAATAAAAACAGCAACAATAATAATGTTTAATATAAACAACGTTGTTTTTTATGTAAACTGTTTTGAGTTTGAGTTCCATATTTAATTGAAAATTCGTTGGTTGACAATCTTAAGTTATGAAAAGTCTTCTGTACATAAAACAAAGTGAACACCCAGGTGGAGAACACCCCCTGCAAGTTGGACCGAAGCCAAGTGCACTTTGACTAAAGGCAGTAAGAGCTTTTATCTTAAAGAGACAATCCGTGAGATGGTCGTGGTCACATATGTCAAAATCTGTCGTTAGTGTTATTTGATCGAGTAGTATTATCCGTTGCGGGAAAGTATCATTTTAGAGCCAATCGACATTGTAACATTAGGACGATTTGGAGATGATGTTCGAAAACCGGACAATAACGCGTAGGATTTTTGGGTATTCGGATATTGAGTTTTTCTAGATATCTAACAATGCTTAGTTATCATTAAAAGAAACGATATCGATACAATAACATTTCAATATACTTTTGCCATATAAAGTCTACTCTGAATCCATGAAAAACAAACCTCACAATTTCATACATCAGAGTATCTTACTTATATGTTTTTCATACCTTTTTTTGGGCAAGAATATTGAAAATTTAGTTTTTAAAAATATTACCTGTAATAAATTATTTAATATTGGATGTTATTACAAATAAAATCATAGAAATTGAATTGCTTACTGATTAATTGAATAAGCCTTTACTTTAATACGCAAGAAAACAAGCTAAAATGCGCTCTTTGACCAAACACGCCCAATGTAATGGAGAGAAATGCATTGATGTTGAAAGAAATCAGTTTAAATTGAAACGCGCTTATCACTGTGTATAACCGTACACCGGAACTAGCGAGGTGTACGGCGGAGAAATGTTGCTAGCGAGGAGCCGAAATCGAAAGTGAGGTAATATTTTACTTCATAACTTTCAAATAATCAACATCATGTGGTAATTTTAGCACACATACTTCGTAAAATGTATATGCTTGTCATTCTGTATCCAAGGGACAGTAACAATGGCAGTTGCGAGTAATGCTGTTGTTAGTAACATAGTCTCTGACTATGAACAGGATATGATATTAAATAGTTATGTCTCGGAAAGCTATTGACATGATAATAACATAGAAAAGGTTGATGAAACGGCGATGATTGCTTTTTAAGTGATCCCGTTTGCGATCACGCTCCTCGCTAGCAACATTTCTCCGCCGTACACCTCGCTAGTTCCGGTGTACGGTTATACACAGTGCTTATAGTGGCAGCAAACACAGCGAATCAAAAACGACAATATCGGTGTTAAAGAGTTAAGCAGAAACTTCGGTAATTTCCGTGAGTTCGCGGTTAACTCCGGAAACGAACACTTCTTAATGAGCTTCGCTGAAAGTAAAGCCAAAGGAAAAGTCCTCAATTGTTGTTTTTATTTCCTGTCGTGCGAATATTTAATATCATTATTTAGGCCTATAGGTACACATTAAAAATTCATAACTAAAATGAGATGTCTAAACCCCGTATCAATCGTTATCAGTATCCGTTAATTACAACTATCCAAAGTATCTGTCATTTTTGTTGGTATCGTTTCTTTTGCCTATGATTTTTTATAACTTCTATTTTACCAATCACTCTAATAGAGTTTTTGACATGTCAGTGTCATATGACTTTTTCTAGTTCCAAATCTTAATCCAAACTAAAAGATTTGTTTATTTTTATATATATTTTGACATGTGTATCGATTATTACCTTAGCTTTCAATGGAATATCAAAATTATGAAATTGGCGTATTTCTTTAGTTTATTTAGTAGGTTAAAGTAAAACTCTTTCCCGCACTTGTTGTTCATTTCGTACAATTGCAACTGACATGCATATACTCAGATACCTTTGGCATATCTATCTAGCACAGTGGGTCAGTGTGCATAAAAAAATCTAAACAGACACCAGATTGAAGCTTCGGGTCAACATGACCCCATTCGATAAGACTAGCTCGCATGCGTTGAACCACGCCTTGGGATATATATGTTAGATAGATAATCAAATGATCAAATAATCAAATATTTTGCGCATATACATACGCTTGGTCATGCAATGTATAATTGACCTGCCGTGGTGAAGTTCAGCAACATCGGACCCGGCTTGTCGGATGGATGGGTAAACCATTGCCTGATTAGATTTAGCATAACGATTCCCTGCTAAATTCTATGGCACGAGTTAATAAATGGAATTTTCTCCCCGCAGAGGCAAATCAAGTCATGAAATGCTGATACAGGCTCTATTCTATTACGCCGAAATCCGTGGGTTCCGACAGTTTCCCCTGGCGAAAAAAATTGCTTTACAATCCATTTGAATTTCTTTATCAAATGACAACGCTTCTTGCATGGAAAGGGTGGTTTATATAACAATGCCTGAGCCAGGATTCGTAACCAGCGTCGCTGATTGCACAACTTACGTTGATTGCCTCAAATCAGGCATCTCCCATTCTACCCCACAAACTCGGCGTAACATAACAGGGGCTGTATCAACATTTTATGACTTGATCTGCCTCTGTGGTGAGAGAATGGAAAAATGGAGACCTTTTAAAGATACTTTGATGTGTTCAATTGGTATGATCAAACGGGAACGTGGCATCGAGTTGTTTCATCAATGTTGATATACGACAAAGTGTTTTAGTGACGTGAATAAGTTCATGGTACATAACCAACGATTTTAAAGAAAACATGCATACTGTTTACATTGGAATTGAAAAGCATAAATTCATAATGGACAATAAAAATATTATATGACTTGAGCAAAACATAGAAACATGCTATCAGGACAGAAGCAAGGAAGCATACAGAAGAAGAAGAAGAAGAAGAAGAAGAAGAGCCATATATATAAGTATAAAAAGCTGTTAAAAGTCAGCACCTAGCCTAATGCTAACGAGACACAAACATACAATTACAATTACAAATTCATAACAAATACAACAATACATTGGCATTCGCCAGATTTCGCACCACCTTTCACCACATACCAACCCTTACCCCACCCCACCCCACATACACTCTCAATACATTACTGCACTCATAAGAAACCACGATATACAACGCACACGTATACAATAAACAGGGTATTATAATGTAAGTAACATGCCATGGAATAAAGTGATCGCAACTTTACCATAGGTACTGTTACGATTAAATATACAGTTAGCAATAAATATACAGTTATCACTTGTTATGTCAATTGCAATAATGTAACATATATGAAATAAAAAAATAACTAGAATTAGGGCATGACGAAATTACACAGAAATTTGATTTCACTACACTATACAATAACAAAATATTAACATAAAATCAATTATTCATTATTATATGCCATTGAATGTAACTGTTTATCAATATTTATGTCTGAATCACTGTTTGGAAAAAGAGTAAATCTTTGTTATAGGTAATGTCACAGATAATATTGAATTAAATTGAAATAATTTAATCTCTATAGAAATACTTAGACATAAAAAGTAACACATATTCAATTAAATGTAATGTACATGCTAATTTCACGTGTTTGCTCGTCACCTCTTGAACACCTGTGCTCCGTGACATGTAATGACGTGTCAATCACTTCTAAACTTGTCGCTCTCAAAGTCTCGAAATTCACGTCTTTTTGTCGCTGAAATTGGCACTTCGCCAGTATCGCGGCGACATCAAAGAGCGAAAACGCACGCTTCAACGCGAAGCACGTGCAACGCTTTGACGCAAGTTGATAAACAAATCGACATGTCCATTGTGTTTTATTAACAGATTGACGTAGTCTTATTGTGTCTTTACACATGGTTTTCAATTCGTTACTTACGTAAAGATGGGTTGACTGAATCTTTACGAGGGCGTTTCTAAAAGGAGACTGAACATATCTATTCTTGCAGTGTACATTTATTGAAACTCACACCTATATATTTAATAATTCAAAGAATATTTCATGAAAAACACACCGATCATAAAATAATGAAAATACGAGGTTCAAAAGAATATGACAGTCGAATATTGAATGAGCTAGTATTGAAGATGTAAAGAAACTTCACCAAGACGAAATGTTAAAACCCATTGAAATACATGCAACTGACGGCTAAACCTGAACAATGTTAAACTCATTATTCGCAAGAGCATGACTAAATAGAAATATAAAGCGATAATATACCAATGTGAAAAAAACATATCGCAAAGAAAAAATTCTATATTTAGTTTGATAGGCAATGGTTATTTGAATTATCGAGCTAATGGATATAAATTTTCTGTGGGAATTTATCTGAATGACAGAATGAAGGAATGGATGAATGAACTACCACAATGCTGACATGTGATCAATGTAAACCCATAAAACAGAAAATCTCCCACAGCAATAAATGCATAAAACAGCATCAATTTCTAAAACTGATTTTCTTTCAGTACCCCCGAGACTGCAAAATACCAGTTGTCCGGAGTCTATACCCGTCGTCAGTCATATTAGTGTCAGACTACTGCTGTCTGCGAAGCATACTCATCATTAGTTTCACATTTGTCTGCAATCAGACTGCATATGATACGTGCATGGTCCCAGGTGGATGTTTATAATATCAATCAAATATCCCTGGTCGCGGAACTATTCTCACTGATTAAATCAGATATACTATAAGTTCTAATTTCCATCCAAATAATTACTGAGAGAATTTCACGATATACCATAATCAGCGTACAGGCACTTTTACGATTTCTATTAAATTCCGTGAGTGTAATATACACGTGTACATTTCCACGTGCATTGTGTCGTGTTTATGACATGCAATGTACATCATCAACAGAAATGAAGCAATCAACATCTGTGGCGCTGTCACATATTTCACTCTTTGATCATGTAGGGGTCAATTATCGTTTGCTTACCTGACATCAATTTCAGCATTTTGGGATATTTGTTGTTCTATTATGTTTAACTAATGATTCAGAAGCTTATAATAACGGTAAAAGGATACTATAATCGATTGACATAAATACATCAGCCCGGCAATTTCTTTGTTTTATAATAGCACCCGGCGACAGATGTTGCTTGTATACAAACTCAATGCGCTGGATGACTCTTTGAATCACCGCGGCCGTGCACTTAGGAACAATAGTTTGCTTTTATGTACGGCTTATTGATGTATCGTTTAAACTGAAATAATTTGGGTTAGAGACATAATATCTTGTTTACGAAAACCATTCATTTTGCTCATAATGCAATGTTATTATGCATTTAATAACATTTTTTCCTTTCAAAACAAATCGTAAATGACCTTTTGATTTCCGTCGATGTGAATGATGCATTCTCAATGTTGGTAGTATAGAGATGACAAGGAATTTACAGATTAACTTTTTTATATTTTGATAAAAGCGACCTCACGGTATAAAGATTCATGTTTTAATGTTGTCTAGCAAAACATATTTGTGTATAAATCTGAAAATTACTTTGTAAACATAATGCTAATCATCCGGAAAACTCTCACCTCTACGTACTCCCAAATGTAAAGTTAAAATTGTAACAAGATACCTCATAATGAGTGACACTTGATTACCTTTTGAATGGTATAATAAACCACCATATATTATGATAACATAAAACATGTATGTTTAATGTGACATTGACTGCATTAATGCATACTGCCTTTTAAATAAATAGACATAAAACAGTAACGAGCAGATCTAAATTTGGTAAATGAAGGTATTATGTGTAGCTTAGTCATTTTTCTTTAAAAAATACAATCATAAGACAGTTGAATATTGAATGAAAAAAAACTTTAAAAAGGATGTATATTATACATCTGAACGCCAAAATTGATCTTGAGCCAAACTTAATACATTGTGAATTTATTGAGTGTCACTTTGTACTAAATAAGACCGGCTATAGAAGAGCGCCTTGTGATACCCCACTGCAATGCTGAACAACTAAACGGGGGCTAAATTAGCCATTCACAGTAAGGTGACGACACACGCGTTTCGGTAAGACACACAACAGGGAGTTGAGCGAATCCTACTCGATATCGATCAATGGTAGAAATCCGTTAAAGTCCACACGCGACCTCTAGGGGCGTCGTTCGGAGTTTACACATTTTAAGTTTGTTGTGTTGAGAGGTAAACAAACAGGTTTTGCTGTTGGTCCGAACAAACTAACTGTTTAGCAGGGTGATTTTATGTGCAAACTAACAGTTCAAACACTCCTAGGGTTATTACGCTGACTATAACGTGATCTTTATGAGGGACTGTTGACATCCGTTGTGCTCGGAGAGTTTCATAATCACAATTTTAAGTACAAGAGTGTTCATAAAATGTTTACTTAACATTTAAACACCATTCTTAACACGTTGATGTTACTTTTGTAAGTAGAAAAATAAAATAAATAAATGAATAAGAAAAGCGTTAAAGTAAATATTTCCTGAAAAGATCCACATTCCTAATACAAAATACATTGTAATCATTATCAGTATCCATTAATAAAAAGTTTCAAACAGGTGTTGACTGCTTCGTCAACATGACATTTGTAGTGTAGCTCTAGCCCTGTTTCATACCTGTGTATCAAATAGGAGCCTTTGATAAGTCTAGGTCTGTATTGTGAAGGTCTAGATAAGCTGAATACTGAAAGAAGTACAAGTGAAGGTATACAAATTCACCATAGACTGTTTTAGTGTAGGTTGTCCAATCTAGAATAAAGCAGTGTTGTAGAAAAAATAAGTGCATAAAATATTCTTGGCTACTGCAAAACGACAGTTAACGTACACCATCCGGTAAACAACTAAACACACATAAAAGAACAAATAAAGCCAACAAAACAAACTTAATACATACATTTCAAAAGTAAAACAAAATAAGACATGACATGAAAGTAAACGCATAAACTAGTAACAAAATGTATAGGAAAACAAGATCAAGATCGACCTAATGTAAACACCTACAGTATCAAAAGATCCAAAGAAACCAAAGTTCCACGTTAAAAAGTTTTAAAAAAATCGATTGTGTGATGGAATGTTTATCACGTCACGTCTCATGATTTATATGACACAGTAACAACTATAAAGATAAGGAGTGGTGAGGAAAATCCCTATATGCGGTTGCCAGAATATGTGTGTCGTTCTGTCATCGATAGCAGTTATCCATTCAAGTAAAAATCTTTTTCATGTTCTTTTCATTAAAAGTGAGTTGAGGTAGGAGTGATTATAGGTAAGTTTTGGTGTTATGATTCAATGACATTTGCTACCAGTTTGACAGAAGATCTATACAATTATTCATTGCAGTCTTTTATTCATTTTTAACTTTCCCCAATAGTTTGAAGTTCCATGTTTCTATTTGTTTACAAGTCAAACGATTTGTGATACTTATTTGATGTAACAATATACATTGACAGAAAATCGTGCATACAAATATAAGTACATTTACTTGTACATCTAAATCGTTGTTGATGGTTGTATATTTTGCTGACGATGCAGTTTGAAGCCCCACAGGTGTCAATCGATAGAGGTCAACTTGTCGGACTAAGGTTCTATTTTCTCATCAAACGTCCCCCTTCAGAAACAATGGGGGCACAGTGAGCTATCTTTACAGTCATAACGGTCAAATCTGTCACACGGGCCACACATTTAAAACGACAAAAAATCAACAAAATATGAAAGTGGGTCAATATTTACACCTTTGCGAGGGTCAGAGGTGCGCAAATAAAAATACCAACCCGGGCTGTTAAAATGGCAATTGTGCAAACGTGCCGCTAAGCTGCCGTGAAGATTGCGTTAGTTTGTTGTAACTAAATGGCAATTTTGCCTAGCGCCCTGGATTAAGACTTCGCAGTTAAATCCCCGACAAGTTTTCGTGTTTGTCTGCGACAAAAAGTGACGTGTTGTCTCCACTGTGAGACAAAGACGGTTTGTCGTCTCTTACCCTGGCACCGGGCTCACGAAACGAGGTTAGGTTAGGATTATTTGGGATTGCACTTACTTACACGCTGCATAAACTTTGAGACAGCCGCCGTGGGTTTATCTGACACATAAACACACTTTCTTTGAACTTAACCGGCGGTATAGAGAAGCTTGAGGAAACATTTGCATTATGATTAATGTTTTAAAAAGGTTTGTTAGAGGTGTGTAAAGATATAAATAGTATGTAGTTTCGAGAGAACAAATTTAAAAATTATATATATATAGCTGTTTAAGACAATGAAATTATTTGTTCATTATAGGATTTGTCCAACTCTTTGGTTTACACTATACGCACTGGAAATATGGACCAAGAGCAAATTAAATCACCTGTGGCCATATACAAACTCTTGCCATATCCGAAATGGTCATCTATTTGTCACTGCTAAATCTATGACTACATATATGGTAAACACTGCCTTGATTAAAAAGAAAACATTGGTCATGTATCCGCAAAGTGAATTCATTTTCTTGCACTTCAAGTCCCTCACTACTTCCCTAGTCTAACCAAAAGACCGCTTTTCATAAAGCTTGGAAACATCTAGATTTTAGATGGACTGTTTTTGACAATGCGGAGCAATGAAACTTTATTTCAATCCGATTACGAGTGAATATCCCCGAGAGTCCGTCCCTTATGATCAATATTAATTTTCAAAAAATATTTTTGCAGAGATTGAAGTTTTATCTTACAGTTGTCGCTACAGTGACTAATAATGAGTAAAAGAACAGGAATTCCTAATTCTGGTCAGCAATCTAGCGGCACGTAACACGACCCGCGGCACCATACGGGTTAATTAGCAATGAGGTAAGACAAGGCGTGATGCTCCGTTCCTTATTATCCTACATTAACCTATTTGGCAACAAACTTGACCTCTTTCAAAACACCGACCTAGTTATTAATGTGTTAATTTTCGTGTTCCACATTCTGAAAGCATCAATTTTCATATTCTGGGAAATGACGAAGTAATGTTATATCAGAATTGTGTCAATGCCGTAAGCTTTCATTGGTCGACATGAATCATTGAAATAGGTTGGGTAAAAGGGATTTACTGACACGGTCGAAGATATCTTATTTCGATTTATAAATTTAAATGATATAAGGTTGACAGAGTATATCTAGGTTAATTATATTTTTTTATTTGTATATGAATCAGTGTTCTCTAATATCTTTCAAATGGAACTCACAAGACTGGGAGATAACTCAACCTTAATAATGTCACTGGAGCAAATGAGAAAGATGTTGCATTTAGTGAGTGGACAAATATTATCTTCTTATATTTTCGACCACTTATACAATTTCCAGTAACATTATATTTTCCTATTTGATTAAAATGTCATTTAATGAAAACACACTCCATATCCTGACCAGTATCCAACTTCTTTGCAATCAGACGAATGTATCACTCACCCCTCGCTGGTTTCTTCCTGATTTCATTGGTGGTATGATTTTCTTGAACAACAGTGAACATATCTGCGTATTTTGAATAGATATAATATACACTTGTCATCCTATCTCTGTTGTAAAACATTGGTTGAAACTGAAAAATATGAAGATCTTCATATGCAAATGTATAAGTGGATATTTCCCTATATGTATGACTTGTTATGTAAGCAACTTGAAACTAAGGGAAATAAAAATAGAAAAAAATGTGTTTGTCATCCTGATGTTATCTGCTTATCGAATCAGGCATTTAATTGGGTGATATTAAACGATTTTTCCATATAGTTTCGTTTTACTATTGAACTGGACCTAAGGCCCAAAAAAATAAAAAAATGTTTCTGGTCTTTGCAAAAGGTGCATAAATAATGCGATGCCGCGGATTTTTTTTTCATTTCCAGACATTTTTTTCATTATTGAATGAGAAAGTTATTAAGCAGAATTTGAAAAAATACATGAATATAAACTTTGGATCACTTTATAACTGTGTATTGGAACACCTTCACGATCAGAAACGAGTTAATGTTATACAAGTTGAAGTTTCAATGTTTGTGTCTGGGCCTGGGGACTACATTTCCATTTCCCCCCTTTGTCAACATCTGAAAAAAGAGGCTTCATGCGGGGGTTTGAAACTGACGCGGGCGGAAACCAGAAACAATTTCATTTTCTCTAGGCCTAATGGGGGGCTTGTTTGTTTGAACGGCGGATATAGGACACAACAAGAAACAGCACGAAACGTGTGTTGTTATATATTTTGATGAAACCTGTCAGATATCTGGCACTGCCAGAAACATTTAGGGATTTAGTTTTCCTTTATCTTACACTTGACTTAATAAGAAACAGTTTTCCTGTCTCTCGTATTACTGGTAGGTTTCGATCCGACCTTTTTTATACGCCCTCATTGCTTTGAATTTTAAACGACTACAACTTTATTGATTGAAGGCAAATTACAGGTGACATAACTATTACCTTGATATGTAATAACTGTCAGAAATTAAATGTTTTCAATTTATTTGAAAGGTGAAACAAGATTGATAACCGTACTTTCTGACTATGTTCAAATATCATATACGAGACTTTAAGAGTGGGGTCACACTATCAGTACTGTAACGTGTTTAATTTCTTTGAAAGGTGCACCAAGATTGATAACGGTACTTTTCTGACTAAACTTTGAGTGTGTGAGCACTTGTGTGTTTAACAGGTACCTAATCAAGACAAAATAAATAACAAATCAACAATGAATGATCACCACTTTTACCAAACCGAAAAGTCAAGAAGAGTATGTACTTCAAACATCAAAAGAGCCGACAAACTCAAAATGCATAAAGGTAAAGTCATTTAAACCATTACCAAGCAAATAATTAGATTTACTTCTTTTTAAACGCCGGAGAGTGACCAATGGTCAGTTAAGAGCACAGGAGACGCTTGACCAGTACCTCATTAAAGAACACATGTTTTCAGTAGCCGTAATGAATGGCGGTAGCAAAATGTCAACACCACCTGTTCTCAGTCCATTTACAAAACATTAGTGTCTGTATTGATAATCGCTTGATTCCTTTAGCTGCAACCAGTAGCGGGAAGAATGTGGGTACAGCATTGTTCAGTACCACAATAACGATGGTAACAGATGCGCTGCAGGAATGGCAACAGTTACCCAAGCGTCGGGGTAACAGGTCAGATTTAGTAAGGATGGTTGGTTTCAATCAGACGTTACCTGGGGCAATCCTTTCATCTTTAACGATATTTATTTAGAATTAAAAAGATATTGTTTGAGAGACAATATGTTCTACGACCTGTAATGTATCTTTTAGATGAATACATTAAACAGTCCTTTTGTTTAAGAGGATAATAACCACATGTTAATGTCTAATTAATAAACCTTTAATTAGTTGTTATTAGTTTTAGGTTTTATCCTATTAAGTGAAGTGCAAAATAAATCCGAAAATGACGTTTTGAGACTTGAATAACATGTCCTCAGTGAAGATCATAACATTCAGTTGGTAATCGTTTCTTGATAAAATGTTTATAATTTCAATTGTTATGCTAATAAGCAGGTTCAGAAAAGGATAATAACCTTAATAAGGTGGGGGATATTTCCTTCGCTTGACCAGAGAGACGGCTTGAAGTGACATGTCATCTGGAATGAAGTACATACAAGGATATGAGAACATGGGATACTGTATAATGTACTTTTGTGGCATAGGATAAAGTACATTGGGTTGACACTTTAGGGGGGGGGGGGGGGTGATTAGAGATGTTTTGATCAAATGTGTTGTTTATTTTCGTTAAATTGGGGGTAAATGTTAGACAAATCATGGAGTCAACTCCGTAAAGCATGAACAAGCGAATACCGACACAGGTGTCAACCTACCCCAGCACTCTTAAATGTCATGTAACAATGCCATTTTCTATTTGTAATATATATACTCAATTCATCAATTTGCGTTTCATTCAATTTCTAGCGTTATCATGCGTTTTAAACTGTTTACTCATAACAAGATAGCAGTTTTCACTTGCACTCATTGCTCGCGTGCTGAGGTCAACCTCGCGGTCATCTGGAGCCCATGTGGTCAAGCTTTGATGTAAGACCACTGACCACTCCAATTAGCAGTGTTATGTGGCATGTCCATAACGAACCCCCTGACCCTAACCTCAACTATCAACCAGATCATCTGGTACTAAACCCTTGTATATTTCACTTCAACAATTGACATGTAGATTTCAACACATTTCTTCTCAACAAATTGACCCTCTCGAATTACCCCCGTGAATAATTGACCACTCGCTCAGTAAGCAGGCCGGTTTTAAGGTCTCGGGGGTCATCTGGATGACCAATACTCGGACCACACGTTTGAGTGTTAATGATTATGTTTGTCAATGTCAAATTGTTGTTGATTTCACATTGGGTACAAGCCATATCAATTTCCCTTTTAACACGTCGCCTCGAGCACGGCTGAATCACCTCAAGGTAATTATAATATCTTGTCAATATCACAAATCAATCATTGTACATTTCTGGAAACAGATTGGGTGTCCTTCAGAGAAAAGTAATTGGCCGTAACACAAATTGTACATTAAATTTGATTTTATAGCGTCTTAAAATCTTCTTTTTTTCAGATGTGTCATTTAAGCAGGGTATATATTTAAGATAGAATCTTTTTCATGGATGGGATTTAGTAGAATGGTATATGAAATGTAATAAACCATCTATTTCGAATGAAAAATCCACCAATCCGCCTGTGTCATTCCATGCCGTTTGGACAGTTCTAACTAAGATGTCGAACAGATTGTATACACACATATATATGGATCACGATGTTATATTCATATCAGAATGTACCACAAAACCCACAAGTTCTTTGTGTCCTTCATCCATAAAAGGCCATGATATTGACATCAAAACTATGCACTAACTCCTGATAATCTGCATTGAATCAAGTAGAAAGAACGATGCTTGATTAATTTGTATAATGCTTGATAAATTAATTATATTCAGCATAGGTATGCTTATTTTATATGAAGTCAAAGAAATAGTATGTTGCCAAATCGTAGAAAATGCTTAGGTTATCAATCTCATTAAAAAGAGTCATTCTTTCCATACGATAGAAGTTTGATAGATTTTTCGAGCTAATGTTTGTCAAGTTAAGTGTTCTCAACACCAGCGAATATGACCTGGCATAAGGTGTTCTCGACACCAGCGAATATGACCTAGCTAAACGGTGGTACTGATTACTGTTTAGATTGTTAGATGTTAGAGGTTTTGAATGTATTGATAGGAGAGGACACGAAGTTTGGCAATGACATCTTAATTGATAAAAATTAGCCAATAAGTTATTATAAATGCCGTCTCCTCAAAAATCCAAATCATAAATGACAGATATAATAATTCGCCTGATTGTACAGTATTTAGTTGGCTATTATTAATGAGGATTCTGAAGAGAATTGCAACATGAAAGTATGCGAGTCATATATCAGATTAAGATAGTTTCCTCAAATTTGTCTCGTATTCTTTTCATAAAAATGGAGAAGGCGATACAATAAAGTAATGCTGAAACATATCACTTAAAATGATGGACCATGAAAACTCTTTATCATATTTAATTTTTGTATCTTACACATATTTCGAAACTAACCCATTAATATTATTTTCATATATTAACTTTAATATTTTTGATATTTACTTAATTAACAATGAAATAATTGTCGTAAGGATGGTGGGAAATACGTCATTAGTTTCCATGACAATAGGAAGAAATACGTACAGGTACGTGACATATGCAAAACGTACTCAGTAAACTTAGTTGCTACAATAATGAACTAAACTACTTTTTCTCCCATTATTGTTTAACTTTCCTTTTGTTCCAAAGCTATACATTGAATTCCTTGCAACAACATCTGCAGAAACTTACATGCATCTACCAACATTCCATCCAGGAAACGCAGTCGTTTACCCTGCATTCCACTCTCAGACTATTGTCTTTAAGCACGAATTCTCTCCGAAGTAAAGTCACACAAGTACATTGCCTGTTAATCAACATGTCCTTGCAATGTAAACACAAATGTCTATTTCACAAATAATAAGAAGGCTTTGCTTATAGTCTCTAACAAAGTGTCATTTAAGTACAAAAACTTCGCAATACAAAATAATGAGACGTGCATGTATTCAAAGTGTCATTTAAGTACAAAAACAATCTTTTGTTTGTAATGTACACATGTCCATTTTACTATAGCTAAGACAAGACTTTGCATGTATACAGAGTTCATAAGTTGACGGGTGCTATCTCACATCCATCGAAAACAATTGATGTTGATTTCAAAGGAAGAGAGCACTGTGACAAACAATAGTAGCGTCTACAGCCACGTGTGTATATAGATAGGTATCTCACGCCCAAGAACTTATTGTGATGCCTATGTCATTAAGTAAAGTGGACAAAATTCTCTATCTCCTTTTCTCAAAGACACCAACGCTGTCTTAATGGACTTTTCCCCCTCTGGTCATTTTAGCTTGAAGGTAAGTAATCAATTACAATTTTTGTAACCGAAATAATAACGTTTTAGAGAGAGAACTTGGTAGTTTATCTGATTTGTAGTAGAAAAGTGGTTTATTTGTTTGTGGCGGTATTTTGTGTTATTTTAATGATTGTTTTTGCATTAAGAATATATTTTTTTCCTATAAAAGATTTATATATTTTCTTTATTTTCAAGTTGAGTATATCAGTTTCCATAAAAAGTAACCATGTACATATTTAATACCTAAGTGTTGTATTTGTATTTCAACGTCTTTGAAGAAGAAATTCATATGGTTATTATTATAAGATAGTTATTACTATTTAATGGGGAAGTAGCACGTTTTTTTTAAATTTTATATTTAAAATTTTTCATTGACAACTGAACGTTTATGCTAAATGTTTTATTTTAATAGTATCCAATATCTCATTACACAAACCAATCATCCATAGTCAGAGAACAAATTATAAACTCCATTGGGTGCCATTTTTGTGTGAACACTTTCAATTCACTTTGCTTAAGAAAATAGGAATCGCACGACTGAACTTTACATTATATAATTGATTTATTACTCTTTCATTTAGTTTAAATATATTGTCTTTCAATTGGAACCGTTTCATTTCATTTTCCTGACATCACCTTATAGTCCCCCTGAAACATGCTACTGCCCCTTTAAAGGGGATATGAAATGCCCTCATTTATCATATTTAAATTTAAAAATTACTTTAGTCTGTTGTAAATTGTATTAACATATTATACTATTTTTAACAGAACACATGACAACTGTTTCAATAAGAGTCTTTTGCTGTTTTACAATATAAATTTAAAAAAAAATTCTTTTGACCGTTTTGTCTGAAATTAAATAAACATATCATCAGACACCAACAATGTAAGGAAAATAAAACAAGGGTGTGGCCAATATTGCTAGATTCCAAAAATGTTTAGTAACTGATTCGATCTATTTATTTTCATGTGTCACACTATCAAAGTATTTTGAGGAAATTATTTTTGCAGGAATGTGTGAAACAATACATAGATCACCAAATACCTCTGATATCGAATGCAATACATACAAGGATAGGAACGTTTTCCTTATTGCACTTTATGACGTAGTACCATCCTACATTTGTGTTTAATAAAACGTTTATTCATTGAGTAACAAACCCTTACATATCAATATAGTTAGGAAAAAAGTATGTGTGGGTTGTTTTGCGTTGTTGTATTCACATTTACAAGAACTTAATCTCAAATCATAAGTTATGTATGACTAACCTGGGGTTTTGACCTACTACATTTTGTGTTTGACGTCAGGACTTGGTTGATACGCTCGAAATGCTAGGGTTCCTGTCGTAAGAACTTTCGTATTGTTCTGTATGTTTCAAATATACTCTTGAGCAAAGGAACGCCATCAGAGTATTAACAAAATACTGATGTTAGAGCAAGGCGACTTTGAAACCTTACATTTTCATTCGGGACGGGATAGCGAAGTTGTTAGCGCGTTCGTCTTCGGGTCGAGAGGTCCGAGGTTCGATTCCCGCCAGAGGCTCGACAACTTTGTCTGCAGGAGAGACGTGACTGTCCTACACGTAGTTAGGTTATGGTGCAATGCTACACCGAATTTCAGCGCAGTACCAACCATGGTTCGCTAGTTCCAACCGGTGCAGGTTTCACCGCAACGCATAGCCACAGTAGTAATGCGGTCTTTCTCCCTACAATAATACTAGCGGCGGTTATATTAGTAAGTACTCTTGAAAGCGGCGTTAAACACCTATTCACCTCACCTCATATTTTAATTCAAAAGATCATCATACTTACATTTTTCATCACTCCCCTAAAGATGAGCCCGGAAAAAGCCTTTTCAAATGTGAAATGTTAATAAAATATGGTATATGGTAATCTGAGTGATACATTTTTTAGAAATTGTTCTGTTAATACATCGTTGAAAGGCAATCAAAAATGCCCCTTAAAGCTATTTTATGGGGATTCTATTTTTTTAAAATGTTAAACTTTGGCTAGTTGAATTATGAAATCCAGTTTCAGTCATTTTGTCAATCTTCGATTGAGGAATATCGTTTTTTTCTGTGGTGATATTTTCTTTGCTCGTGAGTACTCTCGTGAGTGTCAAAATCTTTGTGAAATGAAAGGTACTTTCTGGTTAAAAAGTTTATAAATGAACAGTACGTATAGTGTTAGACGTTGGCAAGTTGAACCATGTTTGGCGTTTACGATTTCTTATTGCTTTAAGTTGCCGTTTTCAAAACGAAATAAATTTATTTTTAATTGCTTGCAGACAATGATTACAATATGTCAGATAAATAGTCATTTAGCATTCTTATAATTAAAGTGCCATTCCTATCACGTGCGTTTTTGCTAAAATACATATGCAATTCGGCAAATTAAATCTTGCCTTAAAGGTAAACGAACTTGGTTTTTGGTAAGTAAGGAATATCATTTTAAGAACAGCTGAACAAAAAAAGAGAAGAACAAGTTAGCTCAAACTCCAAAAATGAGAAAATGTCCAGTTTTGTAATAGAAGTGAATGTGTTCATCCTTTGGCATGATGTCGTGTGTAGTGTTTAGTACACCTTTTAAACTGGACAGATCCAGGCTGTATTTCAAGGGCACAGCCTTTTGTGAGAATAAGATTGCTTACGGTCTTCCTTACCGACCTATTTACATTCCCCCATGTATGTATGCAAACTGTTCGAATTAACACGAAGGACATTATTGTTCAATTTTGCGACATCCTTCAACTGTTCCCGTCTCTAGTCATACATGACCACAGTGTTCACAGTGTTCACAGTGTTCACAGTGTTCTCAATCATAACGTAAAAAAGTTTGTAGTCCGATTCAAAGTTTCAAACATATCACTATATGAATACGTTTGGAGTACGTGCCTTGATTGGGTCAGTCCTTGTCCGTCGGTAGGGGTGATAAGTCGACCTATGTATCTAGGTAAAAAAAATTTACTCTGACGACATTGAAAATCTGTCTTCTGTTGACATTATCCCCAATGACATAAATACGGGTTGTATTCAAAGTTCAACCCCAAAATGAAAAACAAACCACATTGATTTATCTAATAATACGTAGTGCAGGTTCTATAATCTTCTGGCCAACCGTCCGTGACAACTTTACAAATGAAAAAGCGTCAATGTTTGTAATGTTGAAATAATTCAATAGCGATGTAAATGTTGTATTGTGTAATAAAACGTGAAATCATTATGTATTGCAATGATTTTCATCAATACTGCGTATAAAATATTATTGTTGTTAAAATAAACAGGTTTGCGACAATGTATTTTAAAATGTTTTTAACCAAAACATTTACATTTATTTAATTTAAGGAACGTATTTAGAGCGATGATTCAGCCTAAAATCAGTCCTTTGGTCTTTTTTATAATTAGAAAGTATATTTCATCCATTTAAGTCAAAAAAGAGATACATGTCATTGTTCAAAAATCGAGAATATAATGAAAAAAGGACTACTGAACAGCAACAAAATGATGTCAAAGCTTTTTCAATTATAAAAATGTTTCCAAACAAAGACTTCAATAACGAGATGGGCGCAGGTTTTTTCAAACAACAGCGTAACACAGTTACTGTTGATAGTTCATCGGAGTGCATTGGCTTCCTGCCAGGTCAAAGTGCACTGCGCATGTCACAGACAAGTGCTTCCTGACATCCGCAAAGCCACACCCAACATTGACACTTTCAGAAAGAGACTCGTACGTGAGGCGGAAAATAAACATTGGGTTGTGGAAACTGTTGCGTGGAAAGCTATGTTGTGAAACTGTTTAACGGGACAATTATTCGGGGGTAACAATTCTCACTTCAGCATCGTTTGTTTAAGGGGAATTGATGCACTTTTAGGAACTTGTATTGTTGTTAAAAGTTTATAAATCATTTGCTGTGGACGATATGTATAGATCCTATCACTTTTACTTTGGACATTCTTTGACAAATTATACGTCTTATTTCAATGGGTTTCTTAAAAAGCAAAACATCCAACTTTGAACAATGTTATCATCAGTGTAAATAAATACATGGTTGACATTAGCTAGGCGCTTAGGCCTTATGACATTACTGGAAGCAAACCAAAGAATATTAGAAATATATGGAGGTCTATTAAGAGAGTTTTATTCTATCACATGCGTTGAAAGATAGATTATATTTAGCTGAATGGATAATTGTATCGGTTTGATTCCTTTTTATGACTGCTCTCTATGACAAACAATTTTGGTAAAAGAAAATTATAAAATCATATCCATATCCATATATGTCTCTTTTTGAAAGACATGTACAACAATTGGTTAATGTATCAAGGAACATCAATATCGACGTATATCATAAATTTTATAAAAAGATTAATTATATCTTTATTTTTCATTAATTATAGTTTAGTACGATAAACAAAGAACATACAGATCAAATTATAGAACACAGAAAAGAAGCAAGTTTTGATCGCAATCCAAACCTCTGACATGTACACTGTAAATCATTAAAAGGTCATATTGTATTGTCTTACGTAAAGCAATGACATAGAAAGCGCTCAATTCTAACACACCTGTCGTCACTCACCTGTGATTCATTCATTCAGGTAACTCTTTATCCGGTCACGCCCCTTAGCTAAGTGTGTTATTTACGGATCTGATGTTTTGTATCAATCTTTATGGTTAGATTGGTTTTAATCATCCGTTTGGTCTGCAAAACCAAATTTTATATGTTTTCACTACACATCAATCAAAAGAAAGTACATTGATTTTTTATTGTGTTCCTCTATGATGTTCACGAACATGCCAAAATGTCTAAAAAGTAAAATCTGAATTTAGTGAAATAAAAAAAGAAATTGTATATGGAATTTGAGTTACTTCCTAAGAAACACCAACATATGAGGACATCTCATGAAACTGTAATAAAGTTTTGACCAGTTCCTGCAATTAGCAACAGTCGAATCTCAGTGACAGTTATTACATTTATTTCAAGTGAATTGTGTAATGAAGTTTGATTACTCTTTCAATAATGTAATAAACATTGGATGAATGGGAGTTTCTGTAGCCTTCTGTAAAAAGCTTGGTCTGCAATACTTGGTTTATCATCCTTCTGGATATGTTCAGATATGTTCTGTAACACAGTTTACCAATTTCTTGAATCATAAGTTCCTTTAATGTAGTCTAATTACTATCAAGAATCGTCCAAACTCGATCTAGTCCAAACAATTTTCGCACATTTCGTGGTTTGTACAAACATGGTCATAATGAGTTTTACTACTGTCTGGAAGGTTACACATATGGTCTGAAATGGATTTTCACAACTTTCTTAAAGGTTCCAAACATGATTTAAATGGGATTCGCAACTTACTGAAAGGTTACAACATGGTCTGAAATGTAGTTTCAAAACTTTCTTGAAGGTTACAACCATGGTCTGAAATATAGTTTGACAACTTACTGAAAGGTTACAACATGGTCTGAAATCGATTTCCACAACTTTCCGGAAGGTTCCAAACACGATTTTAAATGTGATTCGCAAATTACTGAAAGACTACAACATGATCTGAAATGAATTCTCCACTTTCTTTGATAGGTTCATACATCATATGAAGTGAGGTTATCAAATGTCCAGAATGCCATTTTCCTTGTCTGTAAAAGATTTAAGTAGCTCTCTTGAAATTTGTTTGGAAACTATCTGGAATGATACAAACTCGGTTTGTAAGAAGCGTATATGTGCAATATTTGTCATCCAATATATAAACGATTTGTACAGGTCTTTTATCTGTGGAATTTCAACATATTCATTACATAGTCCACCAGCCAGGTGTGGAGGGTATAACATATGCACACCCCAAAAATATCTTAGATGATAAAATGTTTCTTTTTACATTCAGGTGCAAGAAAAAAATATATAAATCATTTTAATCCATATGTGTAGAAGAGAATACAGGTGTAAAAAAAACGTTGTGCGTGACCATATACATCATGTTATAACACTTAAACGCAAAATAACTTGGAGTAGGGAACACTCGACTAGGGAATTTTCGTACATTACTATGTCTTTTCAAAACTATATGATCATAAAATTTTCTGAATAATTTCTTTAAATAAAAGGTTAAATGTAGACTCACAAGATAATTCCCTTATAAGGCTACACGTCATTCTATTCATATGGCGCTATCATATTCAGGTTAGTTCCTTCCTGGATAAACATATACCTGAAATCATACATTGTGTACATGTGTATAACATAGAGTGCGCTGAAGGTCACTAAATATGGACAAAATGATGATTTTAGTGATAAATATATCATCAGGAGGTCAAAGAGGAAATAAACTGACATTGATATATATATTTTTTAAATCATATATCCCTGATTATTAGTCTAATATACTACCAGACAACTCATTCTCTAAACTGGACTTAGACAATTTTACACAAATATTATTTGATAAAAGATCATGAAATTCCGGGACAGGAAACAATTTTAATTTGAACAAATGTCCAATATTAAGAGATTTAGGTTATCTTTAAAATCATCTCAAATCTCAATTTCTATTTCAAATTTTTGTCATCAAGCGACAGAAATTCTGTGACATATAACATACAGGACACCGCTTAGTTACCTATACCGACAATAGATATCTATGTGATTGTCATATATTACCCTAGATCGTATCTGGGTCACGCCTCTGCTATTTATAGAGACACGTAGTTAATCTCTTAAAAGGGCATTGATCACAACAGATAAACGCCTAATGTTCTGTAGGTTTTTTATCTTATATTAGCCAACTGCCATATTTATCTAGCCAATTTCAATAAAATCTAAAACGAGTAGTGGCAAATCTAGTAAGATTTACTTTAATCCTTAAATTATATAAACCATTTTTAGATTTCAAGCACACCCACTTTGTGTGAGACATTTAGTGTAATCGAATTGTGTATAAACAAATTAAAGACGTAATAATTAAAGTCATTCCTCCATTCCGCCTATGCAATACACAATTAATTTCAGGAAGTAGGATCTTTAATTAATCTGACAATCATTATCCCTTTTCCAGGTAGTTACTTGACGGCATTTTCCCAATAGGACGAGAAAACATACTTCCTTGTTGATATCGTTGTCGAGACTTTTAGGAAAAAACTGGCCTTGGTTGATTTTTATATAAGGGTTTGTTATGTCACAATGGTTGGAACTATCATTAGACATTTATCATAGATCGGACAATGACATATTGAAAGTAATGAATCTGAATTCTGTGGAATAAACATTTCAGCCTTGGATTTTAGCAGTACCTTTTTCCTATTTGTATACTTTCAAAATTCATTGGAGTTAAGTACCCAGGTATATGTCGTTTAAGAAATATTGCTAATATTCCATAACAAACCGTGCTTAGCATTTGAGGACTGTTAAAACTCTATCACAAACATCTGTAAATGTACAACTTCGTTTGACGACAGATGAAATCTTGCATATATCAAAGCACCTATTGAGACAAATATATCATTTTCTCAGTTACAGTTAATTTAAACTTTTAGAGTAATATATTTTTGCACGATGAGTGTCTAATGAATGGCGAATGAACCGGACAAGCATCGTAAAAGATTTTCCGTTTGATGAATTGACATGGATTTTATCATATCTTATAAATCATTGGATCGTTTACCTATTTAAAGAATGAACATTCAATTGATTTAAACGAGTATTAAAGGTAACAGGAAGAACTCTTTCCAGGTAGGTTCTAAATATCATTACAGCACACTAAAACACGGACACCCAGTGATAAAGTTAAAAAGGTAAATACCCTACCAACCAGAATTTAGCTACTGACAATTCGTCACCGCCCAAACAATGACGTCTCTCATAATGTTGTGTAATCTGAAAAACGAATAGCAAATTTTCGCTTTTCCCGTTTGTCAAACGGCATTCATCATTCACATTTCAAATACTTTTGCTTATAAGATATTTATTCAACTTTCGCTATTTTGTGTAAACCGTACAATTTTGGCATAGTAATTCAGCTTTGCAATCAAACGCTTTGGTCGTCACATGAATCACTTCATAATAACAAGGACGATTCTTAGTTTACATTGCCAACAGGGGAGATAACCCACTTCCTTGTTACTTGCAGACATTAAGTGTCCGGGTTCCTTGTTCTTGAAACAAAGCCAACTTTCCTTCTGGTCTCTCTTCAGTGTTATTAGGGTGATTTTTTACCTGAGAAATCTTTCCTATAGTGTAATGTTACGTCATGGGAGAACTAACCATTATCATTCAGAGCCGTTTATCCGTAACTAGGAACAAGAGCGACAAAGAAAGGTCAGTGAATCCGAAATATTGAATTAATGCACGTGAATTTGAACCGCATTTCAAAACATAGCCAAAGTTTATTTGAGTAAAATGTGATCCAAAAAATATATTTCGCTTAATTTTGATATTATATTTGACTGTTCGCCTTTTATCAATCTTATTTAAATATGATCTTTATTGCAACACTACACATTGCGACGAAGCAAACTTATGATCTCATTGAAATGAGAATGACCTTTCAAGGACTTACAAATACATTTTTGTTGTATTAGTAGAACAGAATTGTCATATTATATATTACATCTTTCGATTATTGAAATGATCCATGTCTACTTTTTTGTTAAGTCATTTTGGTGGAGAAAAGTAAATAACCTTTTCATTCCAGGAAATGCTGCTCTCCCCCGTTAGCAAGGGTACTTTCCCTAATCTTTATATAGAAGACCTACTGCGCCGTAGTGACAACAACGCCATAAACTAGAATAAACATATAGCCCTATATATTATCTGAAATATAAAACAATTATGAAATAAAATAATCCATGACCTCATTGCAAGAAAAATTAAGGTGATTTAAGTCACTTAGGCAATGTGAAAATATTGCACAAAGGTAAACTTAGTGTGAAAGTTTTGATTTGCAAAGGCCTCGGAACAAAGACAACTAGTTTCGATTTATTTACATTTCTATACTTAGGAAGGTTTCTTTCATGTGTTGCTAGCGTCTGGATGACTGACTACTATGAACTGTTTGTGTTACATTCTTGAGTAGATGTAGATTATACTTATCGGACCTTGCTTTTTCGTCTGCCTTGTGATGGTCAACTTTCACTTTTATTCTAACCTTTGTTTGCTGTAATGATCAACTTTCACTTCTATTCTAATAATTGTATTGTGTGATGGTCAACTTTCACGTCTATTCTATTAATTGTATTGTGTGATGGTCAACTTTCACGTCTATTCTATTAATTGTATTGTGTGATGGTCAACTTTCACTTCTATTTTAACATTTTGTATTAGGTGATGGTCAACGTCACTTCTATTCTAACATTTTGTTGGTGTAATGGTCAACTTTCACTTCTTTTCTGACCTGTTGTTTGGTGTGATGGTCAACTTTTAATTCTATTCTAACCTATTGCTTTGTGAGATTGCCAACTTTCACTTCTATTCTATTCTTTTGTTGAACAGCCAAAATTTATCATCGGCGAAATAAAATATAACGGTAAGATAAGAATATCTAAAGATAGGAGACTGTTCCCCGTGTTATTTTGACTTACTGAAGTGATACAAGGACTCAACTGAAGAGAAATACACGAGGCTATAAACCGTTTGATATAAACTCATATTATACAGTGTCACTGATATGTGTGAAAATAAAAAATTTCTTAAATGGTGTCTTGAGTTTCCTTAATCATCTTTCTGGAACCTTCTGAAAAAAAAAGATATAAACAATAAACACGATCTGTATTTCTATCAGCCATAGGGATACGTCAAATTATTTAACACTTCGCTAAATTTTCTAAAATGTAATTTTGAGATTGCATACACATTTTAGCAGGATTAATTTTTGTGTGGATAGCACCAAAGGATTAACAGCACAAAATGTAGCATCCCCTTGAATGACGTTATCAAAACTAATTAATTGTCTATTACTTACCATCGTGGATTTAATGATTAAAAATACAGAATTATGAAAAATTACATCAAAAAGAAAATCAATCTTTTTATTCATATATTCCTATATGTTTACAAAACGAAAAAAACTGAAAGGTCTTCTTTCCGTTTAAACACTTTTCATATGTTTAATTATCATTTTGAACAAAATCGAAGTATTCTGTAAACATATCAATAAGTGTGTATCTTTGCCAACCTAAACAATAGCACATCAGCGTAGTGTTTGAAGTTTGTTGAAACATGATCGTGACTTGTTTGAAATGTGTTTCATTGTGTTAGAAACTCGGTGAAACAATCCAATTATTTAACATTAGACCCACTTTACTAGCCTGTAATATTTGCATGTATATCGTAATGCACGTGGTGATATCAAACATCCATCAAACCGACGGGTTTCTTGCAGGCCACTAAAACTTAGTTTAAAATATATAACAGGTTTTAATATTAGTTTGTCACAAATTTGCAATCAATGTTTTTATCATTTTTTAATTATTATACACTTAACTTCCACAGCCTGATAAAATGCATATAGTGAACATGGATATATACATTTACGTTATTTTCAACGAATCAAATATCTGATAATTTCGTTTGTAAAACTGTGTTAATAACTTGAACTTACTGACATCATAAGTGTACATACATATTTTTGCAGAAAGAAAGCCCGAACGGCCTTAGTGTTTATTTATTGCAAACACCAACTATAACTCATGTTCAATCCTTTAATACTGCAGTGAAAGTCAATGAAGAAGTGGAACTTACACCTAAGGTATATTAACCGTATCTCTATACAAGACGGTCGCCGAACCACCCTGTGGATTCGAACCATGACACCTGTATCCGTAGTTGAACGGAAAAATTACTCTCTATTTTGACCCTATTTGAATCTGAAATATGAATTACTTAAATCAATTTGAATTGGCCCTTTAAACATAGTCCGAGATATGTTTTAGAAAAAGATACGAGGTTTAAACCAACTTCACTTGCATAATGCCCAGACTTGAAATAGACAAAATGTCAAACAAAATGTCAGGGTCACGCAGTCACGTAGTGAATAGTCACGCTATGATCGCTATCAAAGGGAGCACGCATATGTAATATCACCTGAAGCCAACCCTTTGAGATCGAGCGCGATTAACGCAATCAAGTGCGCAATATGCATATGTTTTGTGACACATTTGCTGCAATGAACAACGCTCCATCCCATCTACTCGACACGTGTAGGTAATATCAACATCGGACCATAGACCAAACAATGTCAGTCAAGTTTTGGAAATATTGCTATGTTTTTGACAATATTTTGTTTTTCCAAAATAAAAAATAAAATCCCTTTGTGTTGTCAAACCTTCATTTTTTAAAAAGCAGAACATATTAACGAAATATTGAAAATTGTGCAAAAGAAATTCGTTGTTAATGATAAACGACATTGCTAATGAAGACATTAAAATGAAGTGTCTTGATAAATTGGTGAAAATACAAATCAACACTTGATTAAAAACTTGACAATGCTTATCATATCATCATATTTGATAAGCATAAGTATAACTGAATAATAACAATCTATATTGCTACCTTGACCAAAATAATAATAAATCAGACCAAATAGAGATGATTTTACAGAAAAGACACTCAGCGTTTTGAGCTGTTATAAAACCACTGAGAGGAAACCATAATGTAGATTATATTCTCAACTTATTGTGATGAAATTGCTAGAGAATAAAGCAATAACCCCCTTGTAAGTCGACGAACCCATAGTGACGGCTCTATTCAAGAGCGCCAAAGACGAACACTATTAAAATGTAATACAAAACCGTTTAACCATGCGCGATATAGTGTATGTCGACACACGCTAAGCCGAAAATAAGCGTTATTTTGTGACAAATCAGTTTTCTAAGGCCAGTGAAATCACCTTTATTACCCGAGCTCCACATGAAAGGGCACCGACAGATGTTTTGTTCGAGTTCAGACTTGTTTATCTGTAACTAGATATTGCTTATTACATCAGAGTTTATTTTACCCAAAGTTTTCTTTCATATCTGCTGATTCAGGCGTTTTCCTTCACAATTATATAATTGAAATGTCAGTGGCAGTGAAACGTAGCAACAAAGAATACAAACACGAAACAATCTGTCATATTGAGTAGGTTGTATCCAAATGGTTGACATAAAAATTTGCTTATTCCAGTTGCTGATTTTGCAAGAAAAAACACGCTGATTGTTTTTAGACTTAGTTATGGCGTTTACAATACGATAAAATGACGATGACAATGTTATTGGGGATGACAACGAGGGCGACGACGACGATGACGACGATGATGACCAAGAATGTCCCCACTTGCCCTCTATATATGTATTGCTGTGAAACCTACAAGAACTAGATGCTTTCATAAACATATAGTTGAGGATAAACTCATAAAATCATGAACTAGCTGAAGAACAGATTAAAATGCTTTATTGACTTGTAGTGACTCCATTTTTTTCTGCAATTTACTATGAACTTATGATGACTCAATATATGATTCACAAAGTTAAGCATAAATCATGATTGATTTGACATGGACATATAATTAAGCTAATTGACAGTTAATTACTGCAATCGATATTTTCTTCTTCAAATGAGTATAACATGATGATGAATAGTTTAATTAAGATCTGCTTAAACGAGGATTGTGACGAAGAAGTAAGAATCTTTTACATTGATCCTTTACAAAATTTAATGTAAGTCCGGGACTAGATTACATTTGTTTTCATAATAATGATAATGTCAGTACTCATATTTCAAACCAACAATCTTCTGTCACTTGCAGAAGTTAGAAGAAGCTACATTATTATTATTAAGAATTTAATGTGTTAAATTAGTAATTCCTTTCTAACAAACGCCATGTTTGTATCAACTCTAAATGTGGAAGTTACATAGTCAGTCAGTGAATGTATAACTAAAATTTTAATAATTTTGCTTACTTATGTGCCCTGATATTGAGGACTTTCACCCCCTGCCCATAGAGGAAAAGTCGTATTCTTCACAATTTAACGAAAACTCGGTTAATGTGTTTAAAACGTGTTACATGTACCTAGGCAGGGTGCAGCTTTTGACTGCATCTAGCTGCACATGGACATAAATACAGTACTTTCGATCTGAAATCAACACCGTAACACTTCATTTCATGTAGATGTCATGTGAAATGAATGACAGGTCAGCTTGTCGATTTCAACAACATAATTAGTCTAGCCTCGCTGACTGTTATCTACAAGCTAGATGTCATGGGACGCGCTATCGATGATTAGCAGATCAGCCGACTTATAGATTAGTCTGGATTGATCAGGTCAAGATCATGTGTCTTATAACGTAGACAAATTGTGAGAAGTTTAACTACTTGCCGATATTTGGGACTTTGAAATACAAAGGAAATGACAATATTCACAGTAAATTATATTCAAAAGCTTGCATGGTTATATCGTTTTAACACAGAACTTTAAAAATGGGTTATATACGGAAACATTGTTTTGTAACGAAAATCTAGGTTAGACTGAACAATGTGAAAAGAAGCCCTCCGAATTCATACAGGTCAACATGCATTCTCTCAGAGATATCTCAGGTAGTAAAATCCTACACTATCTTCAGTTTGATACAAGCACTTCTCCAATCTCTGGCAGATCATCTATGCGGCAAAAATAGCCAAAACTTTCTGTATAGTTTCAGTCAATTAATACACTTCTAATAAGAAAATTGTGCGTTCACTTAATTCTAAGACATGATATGATAACATTATTTAGTCACAAATAAAAAATGTATGTCTCATTTACAACATATAATTTTGCATTTTCATTTACCATACATTGACGCCATTACTCGCTATATAACATGACTGTGTTTTGTCAAGAAAGTATAAAGTCGAAAAAGTTTTAGTTTGCACGGAGCTTCGAAAATGACTGAGGCTTTGGCTTTCCTTTGCAATATTCCTATCGAGGAAGAATCTCTGTGATGTGAAATGAGATGAAAAGTAATGGTGCGTCTTGTACTGTTAAGTAATCAACAAAAAGTTTTTAACTTTTATCAACTTGTTTAAAATAGTGTTGATAAAATATGTATTTTTATTGACAATTTAAAACACACTTATGGGTAGTCTCTCAGTGTCCTTTAGTATATTCATCTTTAACCTCAATGATACGTAAGCTATCAAAATTAGCATTTACCTCACAATTATACCTGAAGTCAATTACTCAACGTATATCGCCTAAATACGGCGGAAATTACTCATGTGGAACAAACTTTGCCTTTTCGTCAAGTTTATGAGAGTTTTACGAGTTATCTGTCATCCATTTGCACTAAGTAAATCATTGCTCTTAAAATGCCCCCGAGAAGACAAATTATATAGAAGAAGAAGAAGAAGAAGAAGAAGAAAAATAATTTATTTAAGTGTCAAGCGATACAGTTGTAAAAGACAGTAAAACACATAACTTAAAACATCGCCCGGCCAACTTGGGCCTATTTGACACTAAGGTACTAAAATGTATACAAGTAAAAGCACTATGGTGCTAAAATATTATTGCATATATACATAGGTGTTACATAGGTGTAGAATACATATTTATGAGGTATTTTGTGAGAGTCTTAATCTAAACATTTTTTTTATTAATGCGGCAACTGAGTAATTTAGTTTATGATGATTCATTAGAAATACGAGTTGATCGTTCGCCGAAAAATTGGGAAAATTTTGATCTATAGACGAGGAGTAATTCCAGAGAGGAGTTCGTATATCTGAATATAAAGTGCAAGTAGTAAGAAAATGAACCTCGTCTTCAATTACATTAGAGTTACAAAATTTACATAGACGATTTTCAAGTGGAGTTTTAGGTTTTGTAAAACGACCAGTCTCGATCTCTAAAGGGAGGGTGCCGCTTCTAAATTTAGCTAAATAGCCACGGAGTACTCTATCATTAACACATTTAACATAATCAGAAGTACAAAAATCACTCTTAAAACTACGATATGTCCTTAATTTATTTCCATTGACTTGTCCCCTATCATTCCATAATTGTGAACACCAACTGTTAATATCTATTTCTAAAAGTTTATATTTTAAAACCACGAAATCTGCACACAATGGTAGATTAAGACTTTCAAATAACTTAACTACTGTACAATCCCAGGATTTAGGTACTGACAATGACCATTTATGTATACGATAAGGTAATCTATTTTCATTCACAAAACATATTCTTTTATAAAAACGAGCAATTTCAATACGCTGATTAACTAAATTAGAAACCCATCCCATATCACCTCTCACTGCTAAATTTGGAGTCTTATTGCCTACACCTAGGAAAAATCTACATGCTCGATGTTGAATAGCATTTATGCAGCTGAATTCCCTTGTACCCCAAATAGCTGCTCCATAAGATAAAATTGGTTTTACAAGATTGTCGTATAAAGTTGTATATACCTCGTAATTCATACCCCCTACAGATTTGAATTTACTAATGATAACCCCCAATGCCCTGCTGGCTGACTTAGCAATAGTTTTAGCAGTGTAGTTCAGGTCCAAATGTTCTTCTAACCAAATACCCAAATATTTATAAGATTTAGCTACTTCAATACAATCAAATCCACATGTAAAACTAAAACTTGATTGTGTCATCGACTTATTACGATAATGTACAATTTTTGTCTTAGAAACGTTTATCTGGATGCGCCATTTTTTACACCATTCACTTACACAATCCAGCATACGTTGGAGTGAAGATTCATCAGGCGCTAACAGTGCAATGTCATCAGCATACAAGAGAAGACTTATCATATTGGTGTCTATATTTATACCACATCTTAATTCGTTAATTTCAGAAACTAAGTCATTAATAAACACAGAGAATAGTGATGGCGACAAAACGCAGCCTTGTTTTACACCGCTATGAACCTCAAAACCGTCGGACATATATCCGTTAACAAAAACGCGTGATTGGTTGTTTTCATATAAGGATTTTACGGCCGAGAAAAATTTACCATTTATTCCTAATTTAAGCAGCTTATACCAAAGGCAATCTCGGTTTACGCGGTCGAATGCTTTCAACGCGTCGATATAGCAGACATACGTAGGGAGATTGACAGACTTGCGGTTTTTTATGATCGAGAAAAGAGTGTAAATATGATCGGTCGTGCTACGTTTACTTCGGAAACCGTTTTGCTCCTCTGCTAATAAATTGTTAGATTCTAGCCACGTCGAGAATCGCGTATTTAATATATCCGCGTAAATTTTGCAGGGAATAGATAAAAGTGAGATTCCGCGATAACCCATGGGGTCGCGAGCATCCGTGTCGGGTTTTTTAATAGGATAAATTAAACTTTGTCGCCAAGCACTAGGACATGTGCTGTTCTCAAAACAATGTGAAAAAATACGTAATAATATATCAATACAATGGGTGTTTTTCAAAGCCTCTGCTGGGATTAAATCTAAACCAGCTGATTTGCCACATTTGGCTTTATTAATGGAAGTTATAACCTCACTACGAGATAAAGGGATATTTAATAACCTAGACTCTACATCATTTTCACAAGACACTAAATTGTTTGAGACACTGTCTGTTACGTGTTGCAAGTGATTATCATCAAATTGGTTGCTAACGTCACCATTATATAATATATATAGCGATGATTTCTGACTCGCTTACCCCAAAACAACACCCGATTACATCACTTGTTCCTTGTTTAACCTTGACTTAAAACCACAGCCAGTCGTGACATGGTTACTGTTAAAATGAGTTCGCACCGGCGTTTTGTATTTTTCAGACCGCAAAGTAAATAGTAATGGACAAAGAACACACCCCTGCGTCAAACCTAAACTTTGCATATACGTAACCGATAAAAAGATGTCTTTAAACAAAAATTAAAATTTTGTGTTTGAGTTGTCAAACTTTGAGTGCAGTAGACGTTTGTTTGATTTATTCTGCATGTCTGAAAGGTGAGCGTTGTTGACGGAAATGGATGCAAAATGTAAACAAAACAATATCAACAAACCAACCCTCATCCAAGTGTAGAACGCAAGTTGGGGTTAAATCGACATCGGTGGATGATTCAGCTTTCAAATCAAACAGAAAACGACCTCTAAGACTGCGTATTGTTTGAGCAATAAAAGAAAGCGATTTACGTAAAATTGGGACCCTAGCTTTGTTGGTAAGACCTTTAAACTGCATAAAAAGGTTTTGTTCAGTTGAAAGTTTAAGCTTTGTTTGGTTTGAATTGGCGCCACTCCTTTACAGAGTTTACTCACGGTATCCCGTAGTAAAAGTGTGTTAAATGAGTCACCGCTTACACACATTATATATAGAAATACTACTACTACTACCACTACCACTACCACTACCACTACCACTACCACTACCACTACCACTACCACTACCACTACCACTACCACTACCACTACCACTACCACTACCACTACTTCGACTACTACTACTACTACTACTTCTACTTCTACTTCTACTTCTACTTCTACTTCTACTTCTACTTCTACTTCTACTTCTACTTCTACTTCTACTACTATTACTACTACTACTATTACTACTACTACTACTACTACAACTACTACTACTACTACTATTACTACTACTACTACTACTACTACTACTACTACTACTACTACCACTACTACTACCACTACTACTACTACTACTACTACTACTTCTACTTCTACTACTACTACTACTACTACTACTACTACTACTACTACTACTACTACTACTACTACTACTACTACTTCTACTTCTACTTCTACTTCTACTACTACTACTACTACTACTACTACTACTACTACTACGATTACTACTACTACTACTACTACTACTACCTCTACTTCTACTTCGACGAATACTGCTACTATATTATTACATATTCTTTGTTATTGCGGTTGTCGTCAATCAAAATAATAAAAAAATATTGATTATTGATAACAATTTCCATTAAAAAAAACCAATAAAAACATCATTCAGTCACCAAAATCTAATGTTTCATTTTCATCACACTTTGTCACTGTCTCGTATCATACTTCGCCGCTGCTGTCAAACTAAAATAAGTGTATTTCAAAAAGCAAAGAATGAGATGATCTTTTATAGAGATCACGTCATGTAACTCTCGGTTCAATTTTAAATTACAATTGTTACTTATATAATTTGTGAAAGTCATTCAGCTCTGTCTTGTGAATTTTTTTTCATTTGACTTATTTCCGACGTTCTTCTTTTCAATGTTTAAAACCATGCGTAAACAACTTTCTTAATTACCTCTTTGACTTAAACGATTGTCTTTCATCTTATACACAGATGAGACACAGGACAAATTATACTTTTAAAATTTAGAAGCAGTTAAGGTTGGACTATATCCTGATTAATAACTTATTTAAATTTTACGCGTTGTAAATGTACAGCGAAACATGAAAATGTTTTAACATATAGCAAACAGGGGTTATGGAAGAGGGGAGCATTATGCGATGGGGGATTCTGACGAGTTTTATCTATACTTATTAATATCCATGTTCAGGTTAAAGCATGTTGTCGAGACACGTATACATATGTATATTAAAATCACGACGTTGAAGTCTGACTGTGACCCATGTTAACCCGTGATGACCTCACGTAACCCCCAACTGTGCTCGTGCAAATGTCAGTCCGGCCCCAAATGAGCATGTGTAATAATTTAGAGAAACGACACGTGGATTAAGCGATGTATATAAAGTATATACAGAGGAGCAAATTATACATATGAGTCATTACAATAGAGGAGGGCAATGATAAAGACTCCAAAGGTTAGATTTGAGTCGTGTCGCCTTGGATTTGCTCAGCTGGGCCGATAGAAGCGTGAATTTGGTCACGTGATCACAACAAACTTTATCGTATGTTTGTGTTTAGCTGATCTGGGACTTCCCCGGGCCTGGAGCGCTAAATAAAGACATGACGTAATTTGACCTAGTGAAATACATATACATGTTTGATCTACACGTGTCACGCAATAGACAGTGTTTTATCACCTCAGAGTTTAAGGTATATGCAGATATATCTACTCTACCTCTTTGTAATTGGTCTAAAATTGTTATACTTCTATATCTAAGAAGAAGAACAAGTTATATGGATAGTCAACTTCTTTATTGCATGAAATGAGCTGCAGGTATTATTGACAATTGGTAATTTTCCAAAATAGATTAAATAGGCCTCCAAAATAAGATTTCTTCACGCTGCACAAACTTCGATATCAAGTAAGCTGTTATATGTACAAGTGCAGCATGTCCTACCAGTGAGGTGGTTGTGCAATATGTGCTTATCTTGCAGCTGTGTCCTTCAGCAGCTGTATCTGTAAGATTGACAACCATTTGATGTGCATATTCACGGGATGACACTTTGCGTAATAGTGCAAATATCGTGTATGTAGGATCACATCACACCGTCTGTTATAGTGCAGATGGATGTACTTTTAGGACGATGTCACTACCTATATATGGAACTTATTTCTAATAATGCAACTTTCGGAGCTGATACATTTGTTAAATGAATACACTGTTGACGTTTATTAAGTGTTATTAACAATGTTTGTTAATACATTAAACACGTGTGATGGTTTTACGATAGCTTTTAAAGGGTTGAATAGTTAAATGAGAAAGGCAATCACACAATTTACTTCAAAATGTATTATGTCTTATGAAATTTTTTAGACATAAGCATTAAAGATATTTGAAATCAACAGTAAACTGTTTTTAAGACACTGGGAGAATATTATTGTTTTGTTTAATACAACTGAAAAACTCATCATCATCTCTGTAAATAACGGTTAATTAAGGTCTTCTCTTTTAATTTATCGGTGGGCTTTCTTTTGAATGAGTTTTAAACTATGACTATGTTTACATTAAATCGCATAAGGTTCGGAAAGTTTTGGATCGATATCATATGAAAGGACATTGTTCTCTTTTATCAGGACAGTAGCACCAAGTTCGGGATTTGGGGCACCGAACCTTTCTTTATAATAGCTCAGTCTGATTAAAATCGACTGTAATTCGAGGTAAAAAAGTTTTAAAATATTGTCTCTAGTGGGGTTTGAACTTCAACCAGCCCGGCTTTCCTCTCACAGACGGAGAGGATGTTCTGACTGGTTCGAGCCCCGATAGAGACAATATTTTTTATATTTTATTCCTCGGAGTACGGTCGACTTTAATCAGACTGTATTATAGCTCAGTTAATTGTGAGTTGGGGAGAGGGGTTTGATGTCAATCTATACAAAGGGTGGAGGCTCAAAATGCGTATTTGCGTCGGCGATTTGAAGGCTTAAAACCAGAGACCCTATATACAGGGTCTCTGCTTAAAGGGACAGTAGCACGTTTTTAAGAAAATATGAGGTGATGTCAGGAAAATGAAAATTAATGGTTCCATTTGACAGACAATGTATTTAAACTAAATGGAGCAGTAATAATTCAAATATATAATGTAAAGTTTAGCCATGCGATTCCCTTTTCTTACAGAAAATGAATTAAAGGTGTTCACACAAAAATGGCCGCCAATGGATTTTATGTGAATCTTCATACTTCGTCCTCCGGCTATCGCTGATTGGCTTGCGTAATGAGATTTTTGTTACTATCATAATAATACATTTAGCATTAACGTACATTATTCAGCGAAAATTTTGAAATATAAAATTATCAAAAAACGTGCTACTGCCCCTTTAAAACTAAATAACAGTAACCAAGTATAACACCGGCTCCGTGTGGTCACTTTGGTCAGTTTGGTCAGTCAGTGACACGTGACCAGCAGATGTTGCGATGAGAGCGATGTTAGCAATTATCCTTCTCATTAAATAGTAATCATCATTACTTACGTAATAACGTATGATACTTTATTGTTGTAATCGACGTCATCTGTTTGTGGGAGCTGATACGTAAAGCCAATATTAGCGTAGTTCTATTGACGTTCAGATAATTAAGACTTATTAACTTAATACTTTAAGATTTTACCAGTTCAACTAATCTATCTACATGATTTCTGAAAGAAAATGAGAAAATTAGAGAACCACTCTGAAACTAGTAGTATAAATGAATTAAGAGAATAAAATCAGATCCACATGTCATATATAAAAGCGTATAATTACCATTAAAATTTAACACCATCTTTTTCAAGTAGCATTCATTTGATGTTGCTTATTTCGTTGTCTTCAATGTTAGATCTTTTATGATTGCTTACTAATTTTTAAGTCTTTGCTATCGACGCCGACTAACTGCAGATAAATCACAAGTTTTAGGAGTCCATTTACACTTTTAATTCTTCTTGTTGATATGGTAAAAAGCTAGATCACTTGTTTTGATGTAAACAGAAATTGTTAGGACTGCAAGAGCGAAATCCATTGAAAATACACAGTAGCCGAAAAGAGATAGTGTCTTCTTTCGGAGTGGCTTTTCACCAGTTGTACGCTACTGTTTACACAGTAACTGCGATACGGCGCTGCACGGGGATCTCGTGTTAGTGTTCCTTTCATTCGCGTTGCACGGACATCACGTGCTCTTGTCCCATTTCATTCGCGGGGTGAGACTGAAATTTCGTGCTGATGAAATCTACAAGTGCAGGTAGGGCGATAAACTTGATATAGTCATGTGTCTTTTTATCCCTTTATCTTTTTCTGGTTATAGGTTTAAATTAACGTCGATAACTTATGGAATTGTTTTGCGTAACTAAAACTAGGAAAACTGTTTCAAATGCTATATGTTTATATAACTCATAAATGGTAGTGATAGACGTGAATAAATACTTTAAATACTGCATTGTTGATTTAAAAAATATAACAGCCTAAATCAATTTGTAAAAATTAAAATTAAACTACACTTTCTTGAAATATAAAACAGGTCCGCTGTTTTACTTAAAGAATGAAAACATAAAGTATTAACATTTTGCATTTATATTTTGCGTTTTGATTGATTACGGGTACTGATAAAAACCGCGATAAACCCGATTTTGCTGAAGTTCAACAGATTATTGTTATCGCCATTAAAATGTAGTTACTATCGTTGATTATAAACTACAAACAGTAACGTTGATAGTAGTGACGAATTATGAAATCAGAAGAAATATAATGTGTACTATAACTATAGGAAATATATATAGAGAGGAATATGTTTTCTTTTCTGAGAATGTTTTTGAAAATGGACTACACTTGATGTAGCGATGCAAAAAAAACCTGATATAATCATTATCATTATCAATATTATAATACACACATCTAGTGACTAAATCCATAACTGATACCAAATTATGAGCAGTTTCAGACATTGACTTAAGATTATACAGCACAAACTCTTTGTTTCCCCATGAGATTAAAAATGAGTTAAAGTGTAACGGATTTACAACACGTTGTTTGTATCTGAAGAGGATTGATTTCGCCTTGTTTTGTGTTTACTCACCGTGAAGCACTCGTGGCGCAAACTCGGAGTACAAACAACAGGAGCCCTATTTTCTGTGGGGTGATCCCGCTATTGTCTTGTGTCGATTTTACCTGTCTAAAAGGTGATGGGGGTCACGAGTTCGGGGATGGGGGAGGTAGCGTTATGTCACAGGTAACGCAGTTAACGGACGCTTCAGGTAAACATTACACCTGTGAGACTTTTCTACATGTGTATAATGGTGGGGATTTAAACGGAAGTTCAAAAGTGTAGCCGTGTTTACTTCTCGCTCAGCTGCGATAGGGATGACTTAAGTCTTGGAATAGACCGATGATTTTCAAGTCTCTAAAGGGAACACATCTTATATCTAGTTTCACATTTACTTCGTATATTCCTGTTGAATAGTCACAAACGCAATCTGTGCAAAAGAGCTGTGAAGCTAATAACCAATAAATTAATGTCAAAAGTAAACATTTTATGTGTATGTTATTCGAAGATTACTGGTAATCGTAATTAATATTCATTAAACCTTTATAGTTTAAATACTTTGCCATCTGAAGTTCACTCCATTGTGTTGAAAATTACTGATGTACATTTTGAAGTTGGTGTTGATACAAATCATACGTGACTAAATGAACGTAATTTTGTAACACAAGTGTCCACCCAAGCTAATACGTATTGCAAAACAACGGAAGTGTCCATCCGTTTCAGTTCATGAACTTGTATTGCAATGTTCAAAATACATTGTTTATAATAATTCAAGAATAAAAAAACAAGACAACAGTACATGTACTCTTTGCCACAGATTGTCGGTTTTACAAAAAGCGAAACTGAATTGTGTTGGTCAAACGTAAATTGTTAGCTTGAAAAAATTATTTTGTCTGAGCTAAAAGATCCTTTTGAAGCTAAATGCAAAAGTGATCAAATATATTGCATTATTTTACATTTACAGGTTGAATATATATTAACGACTTTATTTCATTTTCAGAAACATGCACCAAAACGCTCCTATAGGGGAAAGCACGCAAATGACCGAATACAATCAAAGCGGAAGTAGTAATGGCAAGATATACGACCCTCGACTGCGCAAGGCTGTTGCCATGGCGACTGAAACACAACGACTGACGCCATTGCTGAAGGAAGAACTACGACTGCAGATTCTGACAAAACGGCACGCAAACGGGGAGGGCGACATTAACCACGACGACAAGAGACCGCGTATATATGAGGTAGGTCACCGAGTTCTCCACAGAGGCAGATCAAGTCATGAAATGTTGATACAACCTCTGTTCTATTACGCCGAGTTTGTGGGTTCCGGCAGTGTCCCCTGGCGGAAAAAAATTGCACCGCAATCCATTTGAATTTCTTTATCAGGGATATTAGGGTTAGAGGTATAGGGCTATTTGACTCAAACTTGCGGATAATTGGAGAACGGGTTGTGCTGATGGAGAGTCCCAGGTATAGTATAGTGGAGCGCATCGTAACATTTAGCCCTTGGTGACAGCCCATGTTGTGAATGGGCAGGCCTATATTGAAATTTGATTTTTTTTTTGAAAATGTTTGGAGTCTTGAACTTAAGCTTCTTAAGAGACCTAACGTTATGTTTGTAATCAATGATCTATCAGAGATAATAAGATAGGATCCCAAAACAAATTCAACGTTCGTTGCCTATGTTCTAAATCATTTGACAGTAAGAGGAGGGAAGCATCTAACCACTGCGAGCGCCCTCTTTCAATATGCGATCTTTTCAGTTACTAACACTAACTAACTAACTAACACATTTTCAAATGAGTAATTATCTGATTTAGTAATTTTTAATCCATTTCCATTTTACGTGCGCTTCAGCTGACCGAGGAGGAGGTGGAGAAGAAACAGAGACGCCGTGAGCAGAACAGACTAGCTGCACAGAGGTGTCGACAGAAGAAGAAAATGTGTCAGAATATTGTTTTCCTTGTGAGTACTGCGCCATTCATTGTACCAATACCTTCTCACTTACATTGATTCTAAATATTAAAAGAATTAATTATGCATTGATATATATCGTTATATAAACTCTCTCAAAAAAGAAACGCAACCCTGCTCTCAATATCTGACAACAACCTCTGAACAAAAATGGTGAAAAACTGAACTGGATTTTTTTGTCAAGTATTCTTAATATGTTCTTGTTTGATTAGTAATAGCTCCCAAAAGCAGCCTTTTTAACGCACGCTGACTTTTTATCCGATTTTTCGAGAATGTGCGAAACAGTCATGTGCATAATGCTAAAAGTGAACTGCATGTACAATTCAAGGGTATCACAGTTTAAGCCAATGTATATTAAAGGAAACGTAGTTCGGCAATATATTCAATTTATTTACTCCGAAAATGAAGGTCGAAAATGCCCGTTTGAATATTGCAGATCGAAATATTGCCATTGGTCAGATTCAGGCCGGGCAAAGTTTTGTAACAGTTGCCCGCCAGCTAAATGTCCATAAAACAACGATCTCCCGACTTTTGAACCGCTACAGATAGTTCCAAGCAACCGAAGACCGTCCTCGGAGTGGTTTACCAACGATCACCACAACGGCTCAGGATCGTTTCATCTGAGTCACCCACCTACGTAATCGGCAAGCCACACCAACCCTCAATGCAACACAAGTGTCTAGTTTGAGGAGATTGTCGGCCCAAATTATCAGGAACCATAAACGTGAGGCAAATATTCACGCATGACGACCATTTGTCGGACCTGTTCTTAGACGCCTACATCGACGTCAACGTCTCAGATGGTGCACTAACGTGAGGATATGGACCCCTTAAGGAACGGGATACGTGTCTGGTTCAGTGACAAGTCCCTTTTCCTACTTCACAGACGTGACGTCAAGAAACATGTATACAGACGAGGAAATAACCGATTTGCACCGGACTGCGTTCAACAGGTCGACAGATTTGGAGGAGGGAGCGTCATGGTGTGGGGAGCCATGTCTTACAACGGACTATGACACCTGGTCATCATTTCCGGCAAATTGACGGCCTAACGCTACATCAATGGTGTTTTACACCAACACCTCCTTTCGATAATCGACCAATATAGAGGGAGCTGTTTCAGCAGGACAATGCCCGCCATCTCAGAGCTCGTGCAACAGTGGATTTTCTACGGAATTCCAATGTCGATTCCTTGCCATGGCCCTCCAGGTTGCCCGACATCAACCCCATCGAAAATCTATGTGACTATCTTGATCGTCGTATCCGTGCACGTACACTACAACCGTAGACGTTAGATGCACTGGCCACAGAACTACAGGATGAGTGCTGAGCAATACCACAGGAAAGGATTTGTAGTCTGATCCGTTCTGTTCCGAGGAGGTGCAATACTGTGATTACAGCTCTTGGCCCTCATACTAGATACTGAAGAAAGCGCCCCCTAGTTTCCGTCGAATGCATAATAGAGACCTATGAATTTGAGACCTTATACAACACATACATTTGTTTCACCACGTCAAATTTCATTGTGTTATCTTTGATAATCTATGTGTTATAAAAAGTTGATGACTGATATCAACACTGCATAAAATCAGGGGTTGCGTTTCTTTTTTGAGAGAGTTTAGTTCTCAACCAAGTTTATAGATCTCCGTTAGAAATAGGCTGCGAAAAGAAATATTTCGTAAATTCTTTTCCGAGATTACTCATGGACTTGTTTGCTCACGTAACTATGCTGATCGAAATGTGCTCAATATCTATTTAGGTGATAATTTTGGGTTGTTATTTACTACTTATTTTTAATTCTGAAGCAATATTCAGAAGGGTGCGTTAAATATGAACTCGTATGTGCGCCTGGTTTTTGTTAACAGTTACATTTTTCGTTTCCAGGAACTTCAAAAACAACAGAGCAGGAACCGGGAATTAGAAATGGAAGTCAGAAAACTACGTCGTGAAAAATTTGAACTTCAATCTGCTTATGATGGTCACATGACTTCCGGTTTATGCAGTTTCGTCAAACCGGAAGAAGAACATCCACTTCCCCAATGCTCTTTCGCAGATTTCAGCTTCATTGGCGACGCTCTGAATTTACCAGAGGATTAACGAGAACAGCTTAAAGTATTCTTTCTTTTGTTGTTTCCCCGATGAAGTGGAAATATCTTGCAAAATAAGGACACGCGAAGTAATTGTTTTTTCCTGAAAATGAAACTTCCTACGCAGCTCATAACTCGCACCAGTTTCAAATCATAATGTGATTTAAGCCTTACTGTTTAGCGGTAAAATGCAGCCTTACTAAACTTGAGAAGGTCTATCAAGTTCAACCGTAAGACACTGCAAGATCTGCAAGGCCTAGTTTCGCATCTGATTTCAACTGGTGTGAGTTATGCTTTGCGTGAAAAATTAGATAAAAACCAATTGATACAAAACGGACACTCAGAATGGTAACCATTTACATGTAAAGTATTGTATCTTGCTACAGAAATAAATCGTTTTATTGCAGGGCAGTCCATCACATCAAAGTATTGGCAAAGGCCTGGGACATTTTTGGGATAACATCACGATTTGTCCAATTGATTTCCAAGTTAAAGGGACAGTATCACTTTTGGTCCTTTATGGGAAGCGGGTTTTCTCAAAGCAAGATACAATACAGTACTGCCCCAAGCCCTAGAACAAAGATTTGCACATGTACACTCGATGTCTTTCAAATATAAGGGCCAATACTGATTATGTTAATATGCAATGAAACAACACGCTCTTTTATTATGCATTGTGTTTTAGATTATATTGTAAATTTGTATCGTTAACGGTAGCAGATGCGGTAACTTTAATGGGGTCATCCTTGGGGATCAATATTTTAGTGGCGATTAAAATTCAAAATTAAAAGTTTTCTCCCAACTCTCCCAATAGTGAAGTAAAAGCCTCAGGCGTGCATTTGTTTAAGTCAGCCAAGTAGACATGCAATTTTTCAAGGAAAGTTTTAACCAACAGAACAGTGTGGTTAGGTAGAGGAATACATGGGAAAATCTATTTGCAGACGTAGATCAGTTTATGCGTAACGTTTCATAATCTCGAAGACAATATTTGAGTGAACCCCTGTTTTATATCAACATCAGGCGATTCCAAAGGTTGGGAAATGTCACGCCAAACCGATGGCACCCACCAACACAATCAAAACAAAAAGCATATGGTAAAAGGTTTATCGGGATTACCATCTTTAAGGTTACAATTTAAGATATTTATTATAATTATTTGCCATGTAAAAGTCTTATTAAGTCACTGTAGCTACTTGTGTATAAATGTATAATGATTGTAAGGTTTTGGGTAATGTATTTTTAGTAATACGTGTTCATTATGTCTGCTTATATAACTGTACTAATGTATTTGTATTCCAAAGTAAAAATCCACATTTCAGGGAATAATCCATGTATTTATTGTTTGAATATATTGATTTTGTGTTTTTTAAAAGTAAACAGCTGCAATTTCATTTGATGTTTTGTAATTACTTAACATGAAACGAAAATCAATCATCCTGCACCAACAGCATATCTAATCTGCAAAGCTCAAGCAATACCCTGATACTTATCAAGGCGAATGTACATGTAGCAGGTTGGATAATCATATCAGACAATGGACTTTTTGGACCAAAATGTATTCAACACAGCCACAATAAATTGTTTTTCATTAAAAGTATAATATTCATATACTCATCGGTGGTGGATTCATATTTGTGTACATGATAACCAATATATGGAGTGTTTCAACAACCTATATACCTACATGTTAGGGAAGTATGAAATGCCTTAACCATTTACAGCATTGTGTCAATAAACGGTGTTATATATACAGACTTTGTGTGTTTATCGTTGTTTGTATCATATACAAACTCTATCAATGGCAGTTGGACATTTTAACAGCATCATTGTCATATTTAAACGATACGAAACTAAAACGAAATCTGCAGTGCCCTCTCTCTTTTGGTAATAAAATTCTCGGTTAAAAGTCCTGTCGCAATTGCGCTGGAGCGTAACATTATAGCTTTCATAATGAAACAAATGTTTTGCATTTTGTGATCCATAAATCGTCAATATGATCACGTGACCAATGTGTCAGTCTGTGTCAAGCTGACCTTATGTCATGGTGACACCAGTCAAAGAAGAGAGCATGAAATGGTCACATACATATGTATGCGCGTGCAGCATCAACGTTGCGTGTCATGAATGATTGCTTGACTAGATTAAGATACGTATGAGTTGGTGTGTATTTTTGCACTATGCAAACTATCAACGATAACGCATTTAAAAGAAAGCAATGTCCTTTTTTGGACGTGTGCTTATCTTTGTATGTTATACAGTCGAGTCCTTGTTTCCAATTGAATATATTGTGTTTTTGAGTTATATGAACTCTCGCACACTCGTGAACCATGCATGCTGAGGCCGTTAGGCCGAGCCGGTGTTCATGAATTACGTGTGCGAGGGTTCGTCTAACTTGATTCTTGAACCCGAGGTTTAGGTCGGCAACGATTCTACACAGTGGCTCAACGCTATATTATCCATTTTCAACATGACATAAGTTTTGATAATGATGAAATGCATATCTTTCTTATATATAATGAGAAGGTGAAACATTGACTCTATTTGGAGAACAATGTCCATTTCAAGTAGCTGACATTGGCATGAGCCTCTCGTGCGCTTGCTGCACGTGCAATCCGTGCGGAACCGTCCAAGCTACCACAATAGATTGATATGAAAACAGATTTTTTAATAGTTGATTCAATATGAATATAAATATTGGTACCAACGATTTTAAAAATGAATTATCAGTATATCAAGAATCATTCACGGTTTATTTATTCTCAGAAAAAATGAAAAAATACCGCCCCAATGGTCTAATGGATAAGTCCCTGGGCCTTAACAGTTTTCAATAAAGAAGTTGATCAGCAATAAAACCCATTGCCTTCTTAAGCGGACATTCCAATGAATTTCCTAACGTCGTCGCTGATTGGCTGGAATTCAATGACACGATAAATGACGATAATAGTTGTCAGACCTTAAAGTGACCGATCTATCAGTGTTTCGTTTCCACAAAAATACCCCGAATAGAACTGTCCCTTTAATGCAACTCAATAGAAATATATGGAGACATGCGTCCTTCTAGAAAATTCTATTCTGTTGGCAAATGCGTCATCTGAACAAAATGCAGGGACCTATATTACTTTCTGTGATTGAGAGGATGGAAATTGGTTTTCGGGTTGCTTTCATCGTGGTCCCTACTATAGGGTCATAACACTCATCAAGTTTAAAGTCTCAATGATACCCGTTTTTTCATATACCTTAAAGGGGCAGTAGCACGTTTTAGGGGGAATATAAGGTGATGTCAGGAAAATGAAAATTAATGGTTCCAATTGAATGACAATGTATTTAAACTAAATGGAGCAGTAATAATTCAAATATATAACGTAAAGTTTAGCCATGCGATTCCTTTTTCTTACAGAAAATGAATTAAAGGTGTTCACAAAAAAATGGCCGCCAATGGATTTTATGGGAATCTTCATACTTTGTCCTCTCACTGTGGATGATTGACTTAAGTAATGGGATTTTTGACACTGTCGACATAATACATTTAACATTAACTTACAATTAGCAGTGAAAATTTTAAAATATAAAATTATCAAAAAACGTGCTACTGCCCCTTTAAACTGATGGTAAAAGAAAGATATCTAAACAGTGTCCAAGGCCGTGGTCCTGATGGAACCTGTTCTTATCTTCTTACCTCGATAAAGTTTATAATTGAAAAATAAATTCTACACGTTTTTCCTCGGAACTACATCTCATGACTTCATGACTTGATCTGCCTCTGTGAAGAGAGAATACGGAACTAGGTCGATTTCATTCAGACTGCCTTTTGTTACCCAAATATATGCCATCAATATTGTCGATAGTTTTGTTTTCGGGTGAGCATCTTGTAACAGTGGCCTTCATTTGTATAGGGTGGATATGTACTTTTACAGCTAATCATCGTGCATATATCATAATTTATATAAATAAATTTCAATGACATGCATAATGTAACGATCTTGAAATTGAATGTTGGGACGTACGTGAATTTCAATTGATTTTGTTTTCAAATTGCGTCAGAAAATGTGTATTTGAAGCACGTACTTATAGTGCTTACCAATATTGTCACACACAAATCAGACGAGGAAGTAAATGGGTAAACATTACCAATTACTTAATTAAAATTAAGCATCTTTCTAAAAGTATACATAAATTTGCGAACTCGAACACTAAAAACATCTATTTCAATTTCGACTGACATATGTTCTTGCACAAATACCGAGGTCACTAACAGGAGGTTTCTTTTGGGTTTTTCCATTTCAAAGTTTGTTTGTTTGTTTGTGTTTATTTTATCTTAATTCAAGTCAACAAATAAACACGACAAGATACACATTTCACATAGAAGAAAGAGGGCGATCTAATTAACAATATTTTCCTTCCCACTTTTGATGGGTCCGTGTTTGATACAAACAAGGCTGACATGCTTACATGGAACCCAGACTTTGTTAATATCACCTCTTTTTCAAAAGCCATCGTTTCATCAGGTCGCGATGTTGGAAAACAAAACACGGCCATGTACATATGAAAATAAAAAACAACTTGGCCATGAAGCTGTTTGGTTAACCACGCGCATCGTCGCATCGACACATCACCCTTGTTTGTCTCAGTCTGTCAACCCCGTGTCAAAATCGGACCCCTTCACAAAAACAAGCTTTTGCCAAACAAATCACCTTGCTAGAACAATGAACAACTCGAGATTGCAGTAAGAGAGCGCAGGCTCATTTTCAAACAAGTGGTAAAAACGTTTCGTCTGCAGCAGCCAAGGGCATCCAATAATTGGCCATACACCATCGGTGAAAAGATCAATATCGGATAAATGATTAAGTTGAACAATGATCACGCTATCTTCTATTCTTATATCAGTACTGTACCATGGTTCATGCGACTTGCATCTAAGTTGCTTCTACTTATTTTGGTTTCGAAGTTGAAACGCGTCTACGAAATTCGATATCGAAGGGGGTAGTGGTTTTGGTTGTAAGAGCCACTTTAGCTAATCTGTGTCATCAAAGATGGCTGTCGCACGCGCAACTTGGCAAACTTCCAAAGTGTTGAGCCCGCGACACGAAGAAAAGTAGCGCCTATCAAATAAACATCGGGAAAACATATTTGCTAATGATTGGCTTAAACCATCAGCTGAGCCTGGTTGTGAGTGGAGATGATCAAACTTGCAAGGATGTTTTGGCTCCAAGCCAAGTTGTTTTTGTCGCCACTTTGAGATCGTGACCTTTGACTGTGCGACCTTCTCTGATACTACCACATACAACACTCGATCGGGGCCTTCTGCGGCAATGACTTGCGCAATAATACAACTACGATTGTAAAACGTTTGTTGTTGAAACATAATTAAATATCGCAAATAATACTATAATAGTATAATTATATATATAAAGCCTATGATTTGTACATATGGAAATTGTCAGCCTAGTTTTTTAAACGTCAGTAGAGCTTGATAATATACAATACTGTCGATATTGTCAAGTAATTCGTCAAAAAGCAGCATCGTGAATAGTAACTCGCATGCAGCGATTGTGAAGGCTTATCGGGTAGACGGGTTAGCCGGAAGTCAGATGAGCATCACGAGATAGTCATGCCTCACGTGCAGCACGTGGAGCACCTTGAAATGGACAAGGTAACGCAACTTCGACGACTATATCATATAATTGTAAATATCCACGTGGTGTTTGCGTAAGGCGTGCAATAGGCTGATTTGTTAAAAAAGAAATCTGTTAGACGATCTGCGTGTACTTATCTTTTAATGTGTCACAGGTTTAACCATTTCCTTGGCACACGGACATGTCCTAAGCTATTTTGGGCACATATATCCGTCACGTGCTAGATTTAAGCTAATCAATTCCATATTTTCCTGGATGACACGAATGAAAATATGAGCATTTAACCCTCAAGAATTTATTTTAGATAGAAAGGTATTTGCCACAATGTTACGTAGAAAATGGAAAACAAACGAGAACAGTAATTCAACACAGTTTAGCGAGCGACATTCTTTTAATATTCAAAGAGCAGAAACCAGGTCCTATACAGTATTCGTATTAATCAGGGGCTAGATACACAGGCCCCCGGGTCATTGAACAATCATCCCTTTAAAAAAAAATTAAAAAAATATGTATCTACGAAGGCTGTCAAATCTGGGGGTCATCTCATTTTTTTTTTTTTTTTTTTTTTTTTAAAGGGATGATTGCTCAATGGCCCGGGGGCCTGTGGCTAGATATGGAGTTCTCTAAGGTTTTGCATAAACGTATTCTAATATGATACTACATTGCCAAGTTTACACAGTAACAATAAACCTTTGTAATAAGTTATACACCTAAACAGTTTGCAGTTATAAATGCGATTCCAAACAATAGACATCCACAGTGTATAGCTGAGCGTGAAGATGGGTTTTCATTATTGTTTCTGTTGCGTCTCCGTGAGTAGGCCATGTTAATCACAGAACAGGCGTTGGCATTGATTTTAGAAGAGATCATCAAAGATAGGATTATCTTTTTAAAAATGCATGGTTTACCCCTAAAGCCTTTTTTATTTCCTATTGTAAGATTAAGCTATCGTCAGTGTCACTTGCATGGTGATTTATAAACAAACAAACCGATGCATTCATGTATACCTCTACCACCGTTGTATATACGTATATATCAAAGTTAGAAACTTCAAAGATACGTAATATCGATCTATAGCAAAACATCAAGTAGAGGTTCCACTTCGTCAAGCAACATTGTTAGTGTAAAAAACTTTACAAACTGTCTTTGCGCTATTCCCAAGAATAAAAAGTTTTTGTCTGTTCATTTATTTTGAAAAAAGTATCGAATTCACAAAAACTCTTTGACAGTCTACATAGACTTAATCTCAATATAACCCGTTTCACTCCGATATTGAGTCTAGAAAGACCTAGTAGTGGGTCGCTTCAAAATGGTCAAGCATTGTTTTAGTACAGTAAAATTGACGTTTTAAATGGTTCGTTTCAGAAATTAAGTCATTATTGGTGAAATTTTCAAACTATCATTTGACTAAAAAATTCGTTGACATTGTGCTACTTGCAAACTGTGATGCTTGCATCCTCGGCAACCCGGACCCGATGCACTACATTATAGAACCTCTGGGACCTTTCATCAGGAAATTATGTACTAAACTACCCACTTATGTGAGTAATCCAATACATTCAACGTCATTTATTTTCCAATTTTGGTCTGTTTATAGCCTGCTATGGCCTCTCTTGTTTTTAGATTGCACGGTTTCCCCTCAATGTCAAAATACAAATCCCCGAGCATGCGCCTATAATCGAGATATGAATAGACGTTTTCCAACATCTCGTTTCTACACCTTTAGTTTGGTATTTTGTCATGACACGACTCAAGGGCAGATCAATTCAAAACAGTTTTCCCCGATGGCGAGTCCTAGGGGTGATAGTGTCGCATCGGGGCATTGAGCCCTGGGTTACCGAGGATGGTATGCTCCTGTCAACTTTTAAAATATAGTAAACATTAGAAACGTCTTGTGCCTTAATGTGTTTCAATATTCAAGTTTAGTCTACATCGACGCTTGTTCATAAATTGTAGGATATGATTTGACAACAGCGTGTTTTTTAAGCAAACATTTTCGAATATGTGACAAGTCTTAACAGCTTTACAATCACTGTTAATTTTAAAGTTTCAGTCTGTAGCAATGCCAGAATCCATGTATCGACGTTTAGTGGCCCATACAGGTCAGCTGAGCTGTAGATTAGCTTGGATTCCACCTGTTCCTGGTATTCTGGTAGTTATGATAATAACGCAACACCATTTGAAGTCCCTGACGCCATGACCAGATAACATTGACGCTCAATCTGATAACGGTGCCCGTGGTGAGAAGATTCACCTTTTTGCACAATGCAGATAATAATCGGCATTGCAAAACACTCACCAATCGATTGATGAACTAAGCCGAAGCTTGTAACTGATTCTAACTAATTTCCATTTTGCAGACATTATTCACTTTTAATGGTTCGTTGGCGTCTTTTGACGTTTACCTATAGGCAGCTGTTTGACCTCTGTATCACGTGATTTTGCAGCGTTTTGCAGTGTTTTGCTCTCTCTTCACATTAACATAAGCATTTACTAATTAAAAAGACCTAGATGTGGTTTATCATACTCTTATGATGGTTATTAAAAGTCAAACAAAATTAGCTGCATGTATGCATACAGCATTAATCACACACTCAGTATATCAAAATATATATGCTAAAACTGATCATTCGACTTCAGTCGGGCCGGGGGGATAAGCCATCTCTCCTTATTGCCCTTGTTTTGAAATGCTTGAAAATTCAGAAGTCAAAAAACGAATTTATGAACTATACCCTTTGAATGCGGTGTTTATTTAAAAATGTTAGAACACTCACAGTTTCACGGTTAAGGTCCTAAAGGTGATATATTTATTTAGCCGGTGCGTTTAATTCAACCAATATGTTAATTCATTGGTCCAATATACATAAGGGGTTTAAACGATGTTCTTGTAACTGTATTGCATGTACTCTCACAACTACATGCTGTCATTGTTAAGACTAACGACACCATTCAACCGTCTTCAATGTATAAGGGCGTTCTTACAACCACTCTGGAGATGGTTAATAATGCATTACGGAGAACGCCCTTCATAGGACGAAAGAGAAACATTATACCTGCTTTGAATAAACGTGGCTAAAATAAAAGTAACATTATCTTCTCAGGAGAACAATAAATCAAGTTCATTTATTCATATGTACATTTTAGATGAGATAACAACTCGATCGAGTTTACGAACTTTTAATACGCAAATTCTTTAACAGGCACAATCATATTTATTCATGTATATTTTACCAAAATCAACAAGTACAATTACAAGTATATTTTCTCATATTCTTTTTTCAAGTTAGTGGTAATTTTGCATTTGAAGAAGGTCTACTCAATAAGAATTTTGTTGAAGTCATCAACGGCACACGATTAATGATAAGCGTTTTTATTAGAAAACATGTAATATAATCGCAGGACATAAGAAATATAATGTCATAACTCTCTCTGCAAGACATAACATGCGCTAGAATCATCACTGCCTAATTGAACCCTTGGTCCTTATAAACCACAAGTTTTGGTTTGAGGTCAGCACTCTCTGGAAAGTATTTATCTAAGATTTTTCATTGGATATCGAGCCCTTGCTTAGCAAGCACAGAAAATGTGGTATGTACTGCAAAGCTAAAGAAATCAGCCACTGGAGCTAATGGAAATAGTGCTTTGTGGATGATGTTGTAGATCTATATCGAGTAACGTGAGCTTATTATCAACACGAATGTGATGTTCTTTTAAAACCGAGGTAAATAATTTCATAAAATACGCAAAAACTATCATAGGATTTCTACTCGTTGACACTCCATTTAAAACGCAACGCCAAAGTGATGCCATTATGACGTCATAGCATTGTTAATGATTTTACGATTTTACGTCACATCGCAGATCATTTTTTTGCCCTTGTCTCCGATATCACTGCCTTTCTGGATAAAACACAAGTGTAATAACATCTTCCAACAACAGGCAGTATTATATAACAGTTACACCTTTATAACTTTTCCCAAGATATCTATCATATATTTCCCCCTTTTTAATCGCACGTCAACTTACACTAACTCATATACCTTATTAGGATGGATGAATATATAAGTTTTGACCAATATATCAATATCTGTATGTGTGTACATATATGTGACACTTTAATAAACTACGTCTCTCTGACGCCACTCATTACACACATCAAATGTCAAACACCTATTGCTCTTTAGGGACTCGTTATAACAACGTATTTCTCCACATTCACTTTCTTGCTTTGTTGAGTTGAGAAGCTGTGTACATATACACTCTGGCTAATCGATGCAGGCGACCCTAGTTTGTAGGGCAGAACAATCCAATTCAATTGTCACATCATTTCAAATTACGCCTGGCTCAATTTGTTTGGATAATAACAACTTTTTAACTAGATGTTCAAAACACAACAACGACAACTGCGCATTATCGTAGTACTTTGCCTAGCCATGCGTGTGTTGGATGTCGGTGTACCAATTGTCTTATATATTTTGCTTATGTAAACCTTTAAACACCATATTGATTTTCTCTCAATCAAATTCGCCAAAACGATCCAGCCGCTTCAATAATTCAACAGAGCGCACGCGACAAAAATCGATGGGTAATTCCACCAGACTTCGATCCACCCATGTAATGATAAACATTGTCATACATCCAAACCGTTCGAGCGGAACGGATTTACATCGCAAACTTTCTCCCTCTTTAGTCGGATGTCACAAACACAATGATAAACTGTGGTTGTACCCAATGCCCTGGCGCTAAATCTCTCGACCTTGGTCTGTTTTAAACGACTCTACTTACATACATATATATACACCCATACAAATATATCTATATATACGTGTGTGTCTATTCAACGCCGGGGGTACTATGTCATTTTAGTAGGTGAAGCAAAAAGTACTTAACGATCACACGATGATTAGACGGTCTCTGTGATTATCTGTAATTATACTCAATGATGTACCCCACGTGGTTGGATGACTTCGCTTTTCAATTCTCTTAACATTATAAAACAAATCGGTACTTGAGTAATAAGAAAAAATATTATTCGATAATACTTAATGACAGAGCAGGTATCATCTGCATAAAACCAGGTGCACACAAACAGTTTATAAAGGGATGGTAAGACTCTTAGAGTTAAAGTTGATGACACATATACATGTATATTGCAGTGTATTTCCTGTGTGTTGTGACTGCAGCTGAGCTCGGCTATCCATCACTTATTGTTTAGCTATGATAAGAATCTAAATACCATAATATATTATATAGATTTTTGAAATCTGACATATTCACACCAAATAAAAGAAGCATTTTAGAAGTTGGGAATATATGGATGACAACTTCTTTGTTCATTGTATGCGAACTTTCGACGACACAGATTCTTGCTTCGTTCTCAAACATAAACCTCTGCTTGAGAACGATACAAGAATCTGTGTCGAAACGTCGCATACAATAAACAAAGAAGTTGTCATCCATATACCGGTATTCCTCTGCATTATTCACCCATATGGCAAGTTTATGATAAGGACACGTTTTCAATGAAAAACAGCCATATAAGCTACAATCGCAGAAGCCGAATTCACAACTCCAAAGTTGCTTGAGTACCTATGCAACATTTTTAACTCAATTCTGGCGACTTAAACTTATCTATTGTCACTATAGAACGGCGATAAGCTTTTCAAATGATATTTTCTCGATCAAGTGACAATATTGACAAAGTTTGTATATGTGACGCCAACAACTGACAGTGTGGCTCTTTAACCTTTCAACGTAATGATTCACAATGTACTTGTCTTATGCTTGAAGTGTGGTGATTCACGTTAACATATGGAATCAACCTCCTTCAATATATATTTTATTTACAACAACGGAAATTGATTTGTTAATCATGATATATACTTCTTCTTGTCAGTTATAAACGTAAGTTACCTAAACTTGACAATACATATTTTACTCCTTTTGTTGTTGTTTTTGAAAACAGGAAATAAGAGTTGTTTTATTGTAGTATCAATCTTATTTTCAAAACATATTTTAGGGGAATTGCCATTCTTTAGCATATACACAGACGTTTCCCTGTCAATATTTATATCAAATGAAAATACTAATGTACCACAAGATCTAATCCTACTATGATGAGTTCAGTTGCATGAGTTGAGGTGATATGGGACTTAAACGCCGCCTTCACGATTTTTTTCACTTATATCACGTGGGTATTATTGCAGGGAGAAAGCCCGCAACGCTAGTGTGGCTATACATTGCGATGAAACCTGCAAACATCGGCTGGAATTAGCGGGATTCGAACCCCGGGCCTCTTGATACGAAGCCTAACGCTATCCCGCCCCCTGAGTTTATTGATAGTTTAGATATACTTATTAAGATTTGATTGCTTATATGAAGTCCTCTAGAAAGAAAGATTAAGCTACTTGATAGTTCCAGAAATTTGCTTAAACTTTCAAGTACTTATACTCCTCTTATAGTCACTTTGAAAACGACAATCTGAATGCATGTCAAAATATACTTGATATAGTGGTAACAAAGGTTCCGTCCTGTATCCATTTACTTGATCTCTTTGCTTATAACACACTTCAAAGTGACACTTCGAATGCAAACAAATACACTTTATTCCATTAAATAAATCATACTGTTAAGCCCACACATCATGTTGGCCGATCTGCTTGCTTACAGTCCAACAGACCTGTCACTGTTTGTTGTCAATGGTACGCAGACTAATATAAGACAGTGTTGAACTTACCAGGCTCCGATGCGGTGAGAAATTATACCTTTGTTAACCCAGCGTGTTGGGCTTATTACCTTTGTTACCTGAGCACGATACCTTTACTTCTTCAACGCTGACAGGTGAAACACACCTCTTAGTTGGAGCCTCTCAAATTAGACTCTACATTCTAGATAATGTATTATAGACAAATTAGCTACCTGTCACCTTGAGCGTGTACTTGTATAGTATTGATTAGCACAATCGAACCTGGCAGATTGGAGATGGGCAGGACTGATAAATCAAGATTTGAATTCAAAACAATCACAAATAAATAATGTAATTCCCCTTGAACAAATTAACAGTCTACAATAACAATGTCCGCTCAACTGTATAAACTAAACAGATTCTGAAGTCAATGACATGAAACAGTAACGCTTGTAATTGTTTAAACGATATATATTTGTTATAACAATAAACCTGTCCTTTGCTTGAACTTATGTTCACTTAATTAATTCAAGCAAAACACGGGATACAATGGTCATTTTTGTGTCCAGCAATGGGGTGTCCAGTTCATTCAGGCCACCTGGCTGGTCAGTCGCAATTGATGACCGCTGTCCGGGGTAAATCATCACAGATGTTCCATGTTTACATTCATTTAATATCCTTTTATCTCCCTCGCTTATTAATCTCTTATCAATTATGTCCAATACATGATCATAAAACAGTAAAAGTGTTTACTTTTCTATAGGATTCTATTATAATTTTCGTTACTCTTTACCGTTATGACAATGGATATGACATCGTTTTTATTGATAGAAGTGCCGTATTGATTACATTTTATGATACCGGCTTGCATGAAACAGGAGATAACGTATAATTATGATAGCTTTTATTTGATTTTAATTTATTGTGAAAACGGGATTTCTCATCCGAGCATTGTCATGATGAGTTGAATTTTGAACTTCAATCGTATCAATTTCATTTGAAATAGACAATGTAAATATGAGTATGAATGGTGTAAATATGAAGACCCCAATAAAGTGTCAACGTTAATGATAAATACTTAACTTTTAATCTCAAACCTAAAAACGTTTAATATCTCGGCATCAGTTGTCATTGATTAAAAATAGTTATATGAAATGTTTAATTTACATATAAATCGATAAGAAACTTTGTGGGTAATGAATAGTTCACAAGTTTTTATTTATTTTATTAAATATATACTTTTTATACGATTTTTATAGCATTCGTTATTACTATTTCGGATTTTTTAATTTAAAGGAAGATATTTAATGCGAATATTGCAACCCATGGTAGTTTTCAGGAGAATAATGTTACGATACTCAATAAAAGAATAGTAATATGATAAAGTCTCTTCATTAACATAAAGGTACTATAATAAAAGCAATTATTACTTATCACATGAAGTTCCCCAGACAGGAAATACCTTTTACTTACCAGTATCTATAAACAGCCACGTGACAGCAGACTATGACGCAAGACAATTCGGCGTCTCCATAAATTTCGCCATTTGCGTCATTACATATCAATGTGTTATTCTTTGTCTTGACATTCTGTCTTACTTAACAATCTTTAATTTGTAATTGTAATAAAACCATCGTCTTACAGGAAATGGATAACCTGAAATAGAATCCTACTTTAAGTAGGGTTTTATGAAATTCTTCTGTGTATATACATCTTACATTAGGTTAGTTCGATTATTGCAATTTGAAAAACGAATAAAAATCAAATCTTATTCTCGTTTTCTTATAAAGACTAAAAATTCAAATTAAGAAATAATTTTTTTCTATAATGTCAAACGAGGTTGCTAATGTTGTGCAATATGTATGTCACATTCGATCATGCAAGGGTTAAAGTAATTCGTAAAATGATATATTACATTTTCCTGATTGATAATGTCTATAAATTTGGATTGAATTCACGATTCAATGATTTTGTGTTAAAGGAAGTCAGTGTATGTGAAGGTGTTAAACATTGAATTGCCACGCCTAGACTAACACAAATATATCAAGCATATTTCAATTAACTAAATACTGTCAATTACTTGATAAAAGAAATCCAATGTAACATATTGACCCCACGCGCAAAACAAAGAAAACTGGGTTACCTAGTTTATGCAAATACACTTGTGTAAATAAAGAATCTTGTGATAAATAATTGGTACGAGTAAACATTTCCCAGCTGTTGATTTTATTGTTTATCCAGATAGGTAAACAATAAATCAGAACGGTAACTCGGTTAATTCATAAACTGGTCAAGCTTTGAACTAAAAAACGGTAGGCGTCATATTCGTAAGACGAAAGGTGATCTACATCACGGTAAGGTCGATTTCAAGAAGAATTTCAAAATGGTTCCAAAATGTTTTAAGAATATAATACGTAAGGCAAGGAAGACATCCTGCAACAACGTTAGCACAAACATTGCGAGGAAACCTTCTCTTTGTAACTGAGACAAACGAATATTGGGCGTTACAACTTATACCATTTCAGTTAAATAAAGTAACAAAGGCCATCATAGGCATACATTTTAATAATCAGATAAAGCACTAATGCGAAAATTAACTAATGTGCAAAATGGTCATATGAGAAACATTATAAGACCATTGATAGTGTGACATAGTCTGTTGCCCAGACCCTAGGTCTCATTCATTTGAAGACCAACCAAGTCTAGAAAAGTATAGCAAGTCTAGATGATTAATCTCTGGAGTTAAAGCATCTTCTGGGCTCCTTATTGCTATAATACATGATTTGTTAAAAAATATAGTCAATAATGTAAAAAATACTTCTGAGACTAAATCTCAGTCTAAGTGTAACATTATAGAAGTTGATCATCTCTAAATTTACCATAACTAAGAAAATCAAAGGTATTACTGTGGCGTTGATATAAGTCAATAACGATACAATATGAAACAATGGAAATGTTTATTCTAAGAGCAAGTCCCGGATGGACGAATGTAGAACAAATAGCACTGAAACATGTTGCCTGGGATTATATGAAAGCTTATCTATACCTGTGGGAGAATTACAGGTTAAATAAACATACTTTTACTGTATTATAAAGCTAGCAATTCTGATTCTGATATAAAGCTAGCAACATCTTGTGTGAAACATTTGCTTGAATCATGCCGATTTATAATATATATGTTGCTTTAAATGATAAAAAATAAAGCAAAGTAGAGGTAAAAATTGAAAACAAATTAAATACATGAATGTTTCAATATTAGAATAGGGATGGTAGACCGACTTTAGAAATTTTGATTTGTTTTTCTCAATAAGAATAAGGTAATATAAAATGTATCATTAGAGGGTAAAAAATCTCATTACACCATTCGAAAATCCTAGTGATTGGAGACAGTAGTCGTATTAAATGAAAACTGAACACCTTTTAACTATTTAACTCGAGGGGAATTGATTCACGCAACTTCACCGAACTGGAGACTGTCTTGCTGTCGTTTTCGTAAATATATTGTTATGTATCAATTATACGAGCTATCATCTATCAAAGGGGACAGTAGTAAGTTTTTAGGGCGAAAATAAGTTGATGTCAGTGAGATGAAAATAAGTTGTTCCAATTGAGAGACAATGAGAAGCAAAAAGAAGCAGTGATAATGAAGAGAAGAAGAAGAAAGAAAAATGTTTATTAAAGTGTCACGTACTTTAAAATAAGTTACAATACATAAAAACATACATATATTTTAAAAAGTACCCGGCCATAATATGGCCTATGAGACACTGTAGTCGTTAAAATTAATGTCACATTATTACAATAAAATTAGAAGCTATTTTAAAACTGATGTAATTGCACGTTCCACAATATTAGCATATAAACATTCACATGCTCAAATACTTGCTCGTTCAGTAGTATTAGCTAACAGTCATTCACTCATTATTACATACATAAACACACACTTAATAACAAACAATCACACACAAAATATAGCAAAACGCTCACATAATAATTCAAACATACAATGTAAAGCTCAGCCATGCGATTCCTTTTTCTTACATAAAATGAATTAGAGGTGTTCACATAAAAATGGCATCCAATGAACTTGATGTGAATCTTTTTAATTTGTTCTCTGACTATATGGATATTTGGTTTGTGTGTTATGAGAGTTTTGACACTATATGAAAATAAGCCATTTAGCATTAACGTACAATTATCAGTGAATAATTGAAAATATAAATTTTCAAAAAAATCGTGCTACTTCCCATTCAAAAGTTAAGTAATGTCTATATAAGTCTATTTATGTGAAAGACGTTTATGAATTACTTCCGGAAATTCTTATGTGACAGTTTGTTACTAAGAAGACAATAAAACAATATCATAGCTTAAACGTGCGCTGCTATGACGTAAAATGCAAAAATGTATGATTATTTATGAAGTTCATTTATTAAAAGATCCATTTTAAGAAGAGTCATTTACATAATTTCAGGAAGTAATTTCCCGGTTCACTGAGGAATTTATTATCATAAAATTCAGAATTGTGATGTTTAGCAAAACAAAACGTTTCTGTGCTGAACATGTTTCCATCAAACAGAATGAGATACGGTGTCACATGATGTGTCATTCACTGACTAATCTGAATGTTGTAGAAATCGGATAAGAAGACTACCGATCTTAATTCTACATTGAACATGGCCAATCTCTCTCCCTCTCTCCCTCTCTCCCTCTCTCCCTCTCTCCCTCCCTCTCTCTCTCTCTATCTCTCTCCCTCTCCCCCTCTCTCCCTCTCTCCCTTTCTCCCTCTCCCTCTCTCTCTCTCTCCCTCTCTCCCTTTCTCCCTCTCCCTCTCTCTCTCTCCCTCCCTCTCTCTCTCTCTATCTCTCTCTCTCTCTCTCTCTCTCTCTCTCTCTCTCTCTCTCTCTCTCTCTCTCTCTCTCTCTATCTCTCTCTCTCTCTCTCTCTCTCTCTCTCTCTCTCTCTCTCTCTCTCTCTCTCTCTCTCTATTCATAAAACGTTTATCATACTCCACATTTAGAGATACTGTAAATGCTTCAGAACGTTAGTGTAGTTTTTATACGAAAACACTTTTTTATTTGTTAATGATGTATAAAACACCAATCAAATTTGGTATAAAAGTTCACGAGGTACATGTACAATTGTATTTATTTCTTAATCAATTGAAATCATACATGATATGAACATACATTTATTTCTTAATCAATTGAAATCATACATGATATGAACATACATTTATTTCTTAATCAATTGAAATCATACATTATATGAACATACAAAGGTCGTTGTTTCCATATCATATCTTCTACTGTTATTTTTTACTGTAGTTACCCCAAGCATAGATATAAGTTTTATCTCTCTCATCGTAATGATAAACACTTTGAAGAGTGCATTCCAACTATATCATCGAGTCTTATTATCGGATGAATTTTGTTAAACAATAGCCTGCGTATCAGAGGATTTCATTCCTTTTTGAATCTGTCAGTTTTATCAGATAATTTCTTCAACGTGTGTGTGATTGTTTAAACATCATCCATTTAACGTTCTTAACTTACTTTATAGCGATAACACATTTATGAGTATCTTGGTTGGACACACTTATGGAGAAGGCCATCCATTTCCATAATTAACAGACAGAGAGTGAGAGAGTGATAATAATAATGATAGTGATAGTGACAGCGATCATGGCCGTGACAATTATAGTTAGTTACAGTTACAGTTACATAGACACTGAGAGTTATAATGATATTGACAGTGACGGCGATTATGACAGTGACAATGGCAGTGACAGTAACAGAGGGAGTGACAACGACAGTAACAGTTACAGTAAGTTAGTCGCAGTGGTAGTGATAGTGACATCGATCATGACAGTGACAGTTAATGTGACAGAGACAGAGACAGAGACAGAGACAGAGACAGAGACAGAGACGGAGACGGAGACGGTGAAGTGACATTGACAAGTGACAGTGACAAGTGACAAGTGACAACTGACAAGTGACAGTGACAATGACAATTATTGTGACAGTAACAGTGACAGTGACAGCGATTGTTATTGTGACTGTTATTGTGACTATGAAAATGCTGTAGTGTTCGTGTCGAAGATGTTATAGCGGTAACTTTGCATCAATTATGTAATAGAAACACCAACACCCGAAAACACATTTAGTAAAATTTACATAGTTTGAAAGTGGTTAACTTTCTACGAGAGCAAAGGTTCCTTAACGTTTTGGTCAGTTTTCTATAGAGCTTGGACTCAAAGATTAGCACGTAAAGACTTACATGTTTAGCTCTAAGATCTACAGGATTTTATTATTTCTTTAGCATTTTTCTCTTATACCATTTTAAAACATTAACGAGTCCAGTTGAAGAAGACTTTGTTGCAGCCCGACCTTTCGGTCATTGCGCTACTAGAACACATGCCAGGTAAAGATTAGCCTATATCCGCCCACCTTAGCTAATTAGACCAGGTAAGACCAGGTAAAATTACCAACTTGATTACACTCAAGTTTACTTGACCTCAATTAGAGCTCAGTTACAGTAACAATCAGTGGAAACACCCGGTTCGGTCATGTAACAAAACAATTAGCCCTCTAGTTCTCTACGTGTTGTTAAAACACCCGCCCACACAGTTATATAAAACGAAAGGCGATATAAGTAAATATACCTTTCAGGTGTCGTCGACGCGTGCTTGCGACAGGTGTAACCGAATTACCTGTATATCTTCAACATCAAACGGTCAGGTCGGGAATATCGTATACGGTGGTCAGTCTTGGTCAAGAAAGGGTCATCCGCTTGACCCGACCAGATGTTCAATATCAGTTCCCTTAGATCTCGACGTTCATAATGGGCTGGTTAACAAGCTTGGGGGTATACTTACTTCCTTACGTAACTGTATATTAGTTCTTAGGGTCAGTTGAGGTCAGCTTTGTCGGTAGGTGGTCAATATCGTTTAACCTAATTTCAAGAGAAGTAGTTTGAAAACCTAGAAGCACTGATTTGAAGGTTGTGGATTTGGTGCCTTGTTCATTAAATGAATGAAATCATAAGAACAACTGTTTTGATGATACTTATATTTTTCCAGACAGTTATTTCCGGGAAAATAACTAAGTGCTTGTGCATTACGGTGATCATGATGATAATTAATCTTATTGTATTATTTATTATAGTTATTTTATTATAGTTTATATATTTATTCTTGTAGTTTTATATATGAATCGGTCAGTAACTGTAAGTGAAAGTATGGTAATGTTATCAAGACCCCCAAACCAAAAATATTAAAGGAGCCTTCTTGAGTCTAGAAAATGTTGACACGTTGTTGTCTCAGCTTTAGCTCAATTCAGTATTGTTCAGGACTTTTTATTTTATTTCAAATCGAACATTAACATGATAAATTTAGTCATGCAACCTTCTTAGGGACTTCTTCAAACACTGTTTCTTTGGAAAAACACATAAATAGTATTTTGGCAAGTACACTTGTTTACCCTATATTTCGGTAAAATTGACTGGAGCCGCCCATGGCGCAGTGACGTTCTTTATTTATAAAGACGCGGCATTGCCAAAAGGTCATCAATCTCATTCAAATCAGATCGAAACTTTCACTCCTACGTCGCTACGTTTCTTGTAGCGACGTAGGAGTGGAAGTTCCGATATGGTTTGAATGAGATTGAAAAGTCATCAAAATAAAACTTTTTATTTTCAAAATTAGCTTCAATTTGCTTACTCACTTCACGCAAACATGCATCGATTGACCTCGTGATTTTGTGTTGGCTCATCCACGTGCATCCAAAGTTGTCCGATTTGTGTGGCTACAAAGTCAATTATTGCACGTGACTTCACAAATTCCTCACATTAAAGGAGTCAAAACCATTACTTTCACTATAAATAGTGATTACAATACTCCAATGAACAGATTCCTGTGTTTTCAATTGTGCTAAGTATATTATTGGAATTGACCTTGTTTTATCAAAAGAATGATGTTTCTACTTTAGGCTGACAAACATGAGTACGCAAAGTTTATCAAGATATAAGTTATCACTAAAATCCACACAAGTAATTTATCGTAACTTCCGGCAGTAAAGGAAGTAAACAAGACGTTATAATTCCAGCTCTGAACTAAAACATCTTTAATCAACTTTGACTTAATTGCATTCAGACGTTTTGGTATTCGATTCTACTTACAAGCTTAACACTTCCTAACAAGTGTTTATCATTTGAAAATTAGGAGAATTTGATAATAATTTACTCATGATCAGAAAAATTATTCTTTCATGATTAATTGATGAAAATGATGTAATATACAGCAAATTTAAGCAACCAAACTCATAAATTTATTTTATCTTAAATACGGCGTTCATTGATGCATTTTTCAGAGATGTTTACATGTAGTAGTATGTGACATACATTTTTCAGAAAATATAAAATAGTTTGATATTTTGAAAGAAGCGTTTACAATATTTCTTATAAATGATTGACAAATGTGTCCCTTTAACAAATACTTGCGTACCACACTTAGGTAATTTACAATGTAAGTTATTTATAACGGGGCCAGATAATACTCGAACTTATAGAAGACTATGGGGAATGATTGAGAGCATGCAACAACGACATTGGCAGAATTAAAGATTTGCAACAAACCTGAAAACAAAAAACGACAGCAGTTAGGGCAACAACGATGCTTCTACTGTAAATAGGAAATCGGAGAAGTTGATAAATAACATTCTTTTACTTTTTTTCAGAAAACAGATAAGGTTTGTTCAGTCCAATATATCCGATTTGTGCTTACACAACTCATTTCCCAAGTGACTTATTCAGGCATTCCGATGTTTTAATTATTGATAACAGACTATTTGTACAGAATACAATTATGTAACTATGTCAATAGACTTCTGGTGCTCTAATATACCCTTCAATATGAGGGCGAAAAAGCGTGTTATATCTGAAGCATATTGAGTCAATATGAATGACTTCTTCCTGGTCCGTTTCTATACTCATAAAATATCCAGAAACAGACAAACAGACAAATAGAAAATGTCTCAAATAACCCACAGTGGTACATAGTAAATGTTTCATACAAGCATTCTGAATTCTCAGCCAGCAAATAATCAACATCGTGTTATATTAGTATATATCCCAATATTGTGTGAATATGAATGAACTCATTAAAAAAACTTAGGCCTTTCGTAACAAATTCACAACAGTATTTAGTTACCATCCTCCTTCTCAATCTCAAAAGTCATAATTATCTTCACTACTTTACGCAGATAATAGATCGATCTACATGTGTAGCAATGTATAAAATGCACATATTAGCCATATGGGTACATACAATAAATAAGTTTATATAATAATGTACAATCATGAATGTTTCACCTGTATAAAGGTGTGGAAAGATATATATTTTCAAAGCTCTAACTATTGTTTTTTTTCATGAATTACTGCATTTATATTAATATTTCACTTATATTTTAACAGACTAAAATCTTGATATGTTCATGCTTTGATAAATGATTCTTTCAGGTAATTTCCTTTTTATACACATATGCTTTACACAAGGGGTCATGATAAAACAATTAAATCTGAGAAAATATGATGCATGTACATATTAGTAATATCGCAATATCACTGACAAAGGTAGTGTCGCTTTAATTTTCTTGAATGAAGCTGTTACCTGAAAAGCTTGTAAATTTCAACGCCCCCACATGTCATTGACGCGCTATGCACCACGGGATATCATGTACATATCCTGATTACTCTATAATGGGTGTTTATGAGTAGCTTCAATCATTTTTCGTTTTTTAAGATGAATTATTCGCGAGAAAGAAAAGTTTGAGCAGAACCTGTTTCCGTTTCTCTGTACTCAACACACGCGCTTCCTGCATGTGAGAGTCATTGGAAACCCCTAATCTATTTTAAGAATTGAAGCGTTCACCTTAAAACTTGTTTCAACATGCATAACATTCTGTACTATTCTGACGATGATGTAATTTGGTGAGATTTGGAGGAAAGCAAATATTTTTAGAAAGCCTAGATAAAATAGAAAAAACCACTTAAAGTCTCTTGATGTTGAATCAACAAAAGATCAACAACAACAAAATCAACCGTTTAAGGACCAAATATAGGTAAATGTAGGCTATGATATAGACTGATTATAGTTTGTAGACGATTAATGCCCAAAACGATCTAAGCACCACTATGTAAAAAGAACGCATGATTGAGAGGGGTGTAATTGGTTCGAAAAGGTAGAAAAATAACATGAAATAAATCTTTTTTTATTCCAATTTTATACTCATATGGCCATATGGGTAAATGTTGATGCTTTGAAATGGGTTGAGGTTGTTGGTGTTTTAACACCCCATTTCCAATCTCATTAAAATATGATCTATTTGCTACACTACGCTACGCATGCAATATGCGTATCGCAGTGAAGCAATTAAGATATCATTTTAATGAGATTGCCCCATTTCAGGAGTATTTCACTTATATCAGTGCTGATGGTATTATAAGAAGAGAGAAATCCCGCAACCTTAGTGTAGCCTTGCATTGCAGTGAAACCTATCAGCATCGGCTGGAACTAGTGGACCATGGTTGGTAGTGCGCCGGAGTTCAGTGAAGTATTGCACCCAAACCTAACCGCGTGTCAAACAGTTCTCAACTGCAGACATTGCCAAGCCCCTGGCTGGATTCGAACTCATGAACCGAAGCCGAACGCTTTAACCACTGCGCAATTAACTAGCCAACTAACCATCTCGATTCTCAATAAGTTGTCGGAGTTGAAATTGCGAAATTTGTCACTAGTCTTGGTGAAAAGAATCATTTGATAGCTGATCGGTTTTATACAGGCATGAATCTTGATTTTGATGAAAAACCAGACATGGCGAGTGTTATTATCACATCTATAATTATCACATCTTGAATGATTGATAAGTTAATTACACATTAGTATTGTCATTAAAGGGTGAATATATAGACGGGACAGCCATATCGGGGTATTTTTGTCGAAACCAAATTCTTCCCTATGTATACTTATATACGATTATTTCACACAAATATGTAAGTGAAAGTAACATTTGAGTTGTTCTACAAGTAGATGTAACAATTCAATGCATCACTGTGTCCTCTTAAATTTTGTTTCCACAAAAAATACCGCGATTGGACTGTCCCTTTGAATGTTTTATATTTGTATTTGTATTTCACCCTTTATCATAATTATGATAGTACGCATTGCGCCAAACAATATGTATTGTAAAACAATGAATTAATTTTCATCTCAATGCAAATGTTGGATAAAATAGCAGTTTCCTGTAAGGTAGAACATATCTGTCTAATTTGATAGGAATTTGAATATAAAAAAATCGTAGGAAGGTCTAAAGCACTTGATGATGTGTTGAAATAGGGATAATAAATCGGCGATATCATACATCATATGACATCGTGTAAAACTTCCTTAGAAGCGAGATAAAAATTTACCTGTTTTGAGATAAAAATGTATGTGGAAGGTTGGTCGTGGGTAGACCCAATTAACATGTATTTACCATTACGTGTAGATTGATACCCCGAAATAGAGAATTGATACAGCATAGAAAATGGAGATGATGTAGTCTTTGAAAAGCATTAAGAAATAGTACAGATCACATGTGCGATATTTTACTGGATAACAACTTCTCTCATGTAAAATCAAGACGTCTCGGTGTAATTAGTGGCTCCTTCATTAGGTACACGGCCAAACCTCGTGTTTTTCATGATGAAGTTGTTATAAGAATATATTTCTGTTCTGTTAATTAATGTAACACAACTATTGTATCCATCACAAATTTCATTTGCAATGACTTGGTAACAGAATTTAACGTAATTATCTTGCATTAGCACGTTTTGGGAAATTTTATGAGGCCTACTTATACATCTTCCCTTGTTCATATTCGTTGATGACTAATGTATCATCTCCGGAGGGTCAACATTAGGATTCTACGCAGTCGTAGAAGAAATTATCAAAAATCATGCAAAAACTGTTTGCGGCCATTTCTATGTGAACCCCTTTTATTCTTTTGAGGTTGGAACATGAATTTGCGTGGCTGGACCTGATACCCAATGTTCGTTTTAGAACTACATGTTTTACTTTTGACTGAAAAACATTGTCCTACAATTGGTAACATTTTTTTTAAATTTTGGATAGATTAACTTTTCTATTGCCCCTTTAAGATTAACAACCAAGTCACCTAGATTCTTAAAAGAAAATGTTTATGAATATGAATTAAGGAAAATCCTTCACACTACATATGTACCTGCATGTGAATGTCATGTGCTGCCATGTTTGTTTATGTAAGTACAGCGTGGTACAGGTATTGTGTTGTAACAAAGGATGCTATAAACCACAACACCTGAATTTAGATCTTGTCGAATTGACATCATGTGTTTCCTAGCTGAAATACAAACCACGTGTTACCCTCGTGTTGGAAATGTATTGTACTCGAACTGAAACCGGAAAAAAATAAAGCTAAATGTTTTGTTCAAATAGACTTACATCCAGGTTTAGATAAAAGGTCATATTTTCTGGAGGGTTGTTTTGGTTTTGAATATCGTAACAGTCATGTGACACTTCATAAACGGGTATATATATTTCATATATAAACTGCATATATCTTATCTAGTCCAGGGTTAGAATCTGGTGTTTCAATCTGGTCTGACAAAATATCTGCACTATGGGACTGTTCATCGTAGTATCGAGTATCTGACACCACGTATCGTGATACATATCTTTGACTTTAAAACTGCTAAATTCTATTTCGTGAAACTTATCGCTAAACACATATATACACGTACATAAAAAATAATCGTAAGAAACACTGTAGTACAGTCTAATGAAACACCGAAATTCAGTCTGAGAAATACTGTAATTCAGTTTAATGAAACACTGTAGTACAGTCTATTGAAACGCCGTAATTCAGTTTAATGAAACACTGTAACTCAGTGTAATGAAACACTGTAACTAAGTCTAAGAAACACCTAATTCAATCTATTAATACACTGTAGTTCAGTCAAGCAAGACGAACTGACGGCAACTTAAGTTGTTGGTTTCACCATGATTCTTGGTTTTTTTTTACATTTTAGTGAGAAAATGTTCGCACGCTTTGCTTGTGTTCGTTTTACCAATTCTTAGCGGGTTCTAAAACCGTACACTTTGAGTCCCACGTGTATTTCAGCATGGCACTTACACTGTAGGTAAGAAAGCACCGCAGTGTTCGCTAAACTCTTCATCATGTGAATGGAACTGGTGTTGTCAACATGTGCTTTGTTAATTTCCTAACACGTATTCATAATTATATCTCATGTAACAAGAAACTAAAAAATCGTAAATAATGTAAAATTACAAATAATTAGAAACAACACTTCAACTATTGAGCGACCCCCCAGTGGTATAACTACCTACATACCAATCCACTATCTTCAGATTGTGTGATCTCTGCTTGACTAGTTTTAGACAGCTATGAGTATTGAATTTATCTCCCTCGTAATTATTTTTTCCAGCGATCGATATGTTTTTATTTGCCGTTTATGTTTTTGAACTAGGCGGTACTTCGGGTTAGGTAATTTGCGTCTTACGCGGTAAGGTGATCATATGGAAAGTTCCTGATAACAGAAGTATCAACCTAATATCGCCCACAAAGTTGTAAAATCCTTGAACTGTCGTTCATTATTGTTTATTGACTTCGAACAATGAGCAGGCATGCCTAATACTTCCAAATTTCTACATCATGTATATGAGTCATCTTTTGTCTTTCGCCTACGCAAACAAATTTTGGTTTCCCTTTTTACCATCGTCACAGATACGACCCACGCTGCCGAGTCAAGTCATGTGACCATGACTAGCCACGCCTCCGCACGTGCTGAAATAGACATCTTCATAAATATTGATGTCAATCAATTAGTGCTCCACGGTCTATCGGTTTATTGACCTGGCACGCGCCAGGCTTATTATGGGCAATAAACAATTAGTGATTGTTGCGATGTTTACATTGCATTAGTCTTCAGAAAGTATGTCGCTGAAACATGATAAAATAATTAATACTTAATAAGTAATAAAGAACTAACGTTTTCCTATTGGCAAGTATATCAAAATGTATCTTTGTAACTTATGTCATATTGAAACATAAACAAGAGTAGATAAGGGAATCGTTAAAGCTTCATTCGACAGAGCATATTTAATTATTCAAATGTAATTAGTATTTTGTAAACAGCGAACTGTTCATATAAAGCCGAAAGCTAGAATATGAAAAAGTCAATTATCAATAATGACCACAAACAAATGGTTCTTCTTCTATTTCTATTTCTAAAACTAAATCTAAGATACCGGTTTAACATAAAACTCATCAAATTGAGTAGGAAACAGCATTTACCTAAACCTGATGCAGAATCACAAACAGTATAAAATGGCATGGTCGAGGAAGTGATTGTATTTATACTATCGACTAAAATTAACTCTCAGTGCCGACAGGAATGTCATATTTTCCAGCGAAAATTACGTGAAACTAGTGACTGTAATTTAAATAGTTGAGCACACATGTAGTAACCATGCTGAAAGATAGAGTAGTAGTAGTAGTAGTAGTATAGTTTTTATTTAAGTGTCACACGCATCATTACATTTATATACAAAACATGATACACATTATAAAACAATGCGTCGAGCCACAAATGGCTTATGAGACACTAAAAGAACATCTTTTACTGTTAATAAATACATGTTTTTGAATATAAAATATATAACCCAAACAGATCAATACAGCTCTCCTCTATTATACATATTTAAAATCGAAGAAGCTAAAATATTTTGCAAAGTGCTTTCATTCATTAGAAAAGCAAACTTTTCATTATCATTTAAATCATAAAAAGCATCATTACGTTTAAAAGCAGCAGCAATAGATTGTCTTTATTGCCTCCATAATTGCAGATTACAGGTGATACAATGGCATTAACCTTATACCTTGGAACAATATTAATCACATGAAGCATCTATACAATGAAATGGTGTTGCAGTAGGTGATACAATGTATAATAGTATGCTACAAGTAATATACAGTTTCACAACGTTTAAAGAACCTTATCCGATCAATCTGATTAATTTCTTTAGGCTATTTATTTCAAATGCATAACATTGTCATGTCATGGCAGTGAATTCAATAAGACTTGCTGAATAACGAGTAAAAGGGTTGTATCTTATATACAGTTATGAACATTCATAAAACTAAGTGATACTCACTGCTGTAGAGTCATTGGTAAGGGATGATATCAGTTATATGGTGGGATTAAAGTGGCAATTTCCCCCAATTATATATTGGTTCGTTGATGTGAATAAAAAGTATCATTTCACAGAGTCAAGCATCTTACATGTATAACACAATATGTAACATGCTAAAATTAAACGTGTATTGCAAAAGTGATAAAAATAGGAATGTTGTGGAGGGAATAATCATATAGGGAAGCAATCTCATTTAAATCTGAACAAACCTCCCTCGGACTAACCTGCGGTTCTTTATCAATGTACGAGTGATCGTATTCGCTTGGCATGCAGAGAGAGGGGCAATCTCATTTAAATCAGATTGAACATCACTCGTTTCACTGCCTCGAGTGATAGATTCATCTTTCTCCAATCAATTTGATAAACGGTACACCGTGAAAGGAGCGGAGCTAGGGGCTCGTCATCACTACTTGCACCTTATAGCTATAGGTATTGAGTCAGAGGTAACATGCTTAGTACAAGGCAATCCGATCTGAACGCAGATATGAATTGATTTGATGAAGCGGAACGGTTTCTCTTCTCCCTCGAGCGTGAAGCCACGGCGCATATTCCTCCCCGGGGGTATTTCCCGACCCTCCCCTTCAGTTATCGGCAGTGTTTACCTATACCTACATATGACCTAATTTGACCCTACCGATCCATATTATAGTCTACAGGATCCCTTTGCCATCATTTGGAGTCGATGGCACATATTTCGTATATATGAATTTAAAGTATGTCTCTGAATTATGAAAGAAAAATATTTCGGATTTACGATATTAGAATCGCAATGGATATCCTGTTTGAAAATGAAAATGTTTTGCATATATCAAAATAATGAATATTAGTACTACATAGATCAACGGCTCCTTTACAATGTGTGTGTGCGAGTAATACTATAAATATTTATATAAAAACGTGCTTTGTCATAAATCGGAAGCGCATACTAGCATGCAGTGTCATTAACAATGATACGCCATATAATATTTGATAAAGCATGTGCATTGTGTTAATCGTGTACCAGCTGTTGTATCATACAGTAAATATAATCAAATAATGATCTTTTGTAAAAAAAGTTATGAAATTTTAAACATTTAACCATAACACTCCAACAGACAATGTTAATTAGTCAGATGTAATGTAATGCAAGATGATAACATGTCGGGATATTAAAATTAGATATCGCGTATTCAGTTGGCGCAGCTAGCCATTCCGAAACTTTACATTGACATGATAGCTACAAACATGGTAACATATCAACTATTGGAGCATAACTATAACAAATTCATAAACAATTGCAGTGAAATGGAAAGAAAGAAATAATTTTCAATTGAGAGCGCTTCAATTTGGTGTGTGTGTTGGGGGGGGGGGGGGGGGGGGGGGGGGGGTAGAAGGGGAAAGGATGTGTGTGAGAGAGGGGAGGGGGGGGGGGGGGTGAGACTCAGTCTATGATGATTTGGTACATACATTTGTTGATTTGGTACATACATTTGTTCGCTATATTCGAGTGCTCGCTATATCCGTGTTCGCTATATCCGTGTTCTACTGAATATCTATACGAGTTCAGATAAGTGAATTGGGTATGAAAGCGTTTAGTGACGAAAACATGACAAGCATATGATCCACCTACTGTCATTTCTAATATAAAAACTACTCCATTATGATTGGGAATTGATTGTTTCGATAATTCGTGCGGACATTTAAAGTAATTATGCTCGATAATTGTATGTAACTCCCGTAAGCCGTTCGTGCGTTATTAATGACCATCAGCGAAGGGTCAGCCCTTTCTACTACAACTACTTGTTAACAGCGGTGGAACATAAGCTAAATTGACTATTTTGTTTCATGTCACGTAAATAATTATTTTATATAGGATTAGCCATCTCCAGTATATTGATGTAAAATACTACTTCGGAAATGATTTTTATGTTATTTTAAATATGTGTCTAATTTCACTTTTTATCTTCGGAAAAAATAAAAAAATTGTCGATTAAAGGAATTATCTGATTTTATTTTCAGAAGTACATTCATAAATATTCTCCAAACAAACTACATTTGATTCTATTTAATGTACAAATCAAATTCAAGTTTCAAGCATTTCGCCGCGCGAAATAACAACGAACAATAAATCGTGTTATTCTCTTTCGCTACAAACCGCTATCTCAATAAGCCCTCAGGCAATGAATCAGTCTCGTTTCACTCGATACGACCGCGAGACGATTCACCTGAAAAGCGTGGTTCTCGTCGTGCGCCGCCCGAGTCAACGCCCTTCAAAGAGATTGGTCAATAAGTTTGATTGACAGCCGCGAGCTTTGTTATGGTTCGTATTCGCCGAAACACTCACACAGCGCCGTCTAAGCTCAGAGCGCACATGTGCTTACAGCGCGAGAGACCATCGGACGTGTATTCGGGAGACGGAGATCATTCGGATAATATCGTTGGAACCTGCAAGGTTAGTCGAGTGTGGCAGAAGGTTATGCGGTGAAGCAAGTGTAAATGAGATTCTTTTACGTCAATATATTGGCACGGGTTAAAGGTTAAATTGCTTCTGGGTGCACGTGATAAATACCTAGGTTATAAGTACACCTTAAACGTACTGTGAAGATTGATAAACATGTGATTTTTGATAGTTCATGTCATGTATGTGATATATTATTATAAAAGCTATAATTGATGACCATTAAACGTAACATTGTCGTAACGTTATAAATTTTAATTGCTAAGACATATTTGTTTTTCATGAAATTAATGGTGTTGCAAATGTTTACGATTTTTCACAATGCTACATTCGAAATCAGAGAAATCCACTTTGTTTTGCTAGTTCGAGTCAATGCACACAAGTACTGCGTGCTTTCTCCTGAATTCATATCAGATGCTTATATATATTTAAAATACTCTTGAGAGCGGTGATTTTACCTATACAACCATTATTGAAATGTTCAATCCTATCCCCATTTTTCTGAAGTTTATAAGCATGACCTATCATTCGTCAAAACTGTCCGTTCTAGTGTACTATTTCTTAGATTTGTATATCTTTACTCTGCCAAGAAGAAGATAAAGCCACAGCGCTAAGAGAATTATCAGACCATGCATCATCTACCATCGTTCTGCTTACATTTCAATACAGAAACTTGTACCTTAACCCAAACATCACATGTAAGATTCATGTCACCCTTTAAAAGTACAATATCGATAAAATGTAGTCTTAACTCATTTCCGAAATGGGTCAAATCAAATCCCGTATCGTATTTCAAAGTCTAAGGTTAACCATTTGTAACGATAAACATCCATTACTTATATAGGGCTTTACGAGTATAATAACCTCAGTCCCGTGACCTACTTTCCGAACAGCTGAGAGATCCTTGTTTGACAACTCGCTTGTATATTTCAGACAATTTCCACATGAAGGGAGACAACTCTGATGAAATCGACACTCGTCTTGCTTTAGCTGCCGAAACAAGCATGAAAACGAAATCGATATCGCCCGTGCTGCGCGAGGAACTGCGACTGTCAATCTTGAGCAGGCGACACGCTAACGGACAGGAAGACTTAGCCGTTGAGTTTAAGGAACCCATTTCACACGAGGTAAGACATTTGTGAAATAATAATATATGTTATTTTATATGTTTATATGTTGTCAGTGTTATTTTGATCCACAATATTTGTGTATATCTAGCTAAATATGTATTTCAGGCTCCAAAGAAGCGCAATTCCTTTTTCATATTGTTATAAAACAATGTAAATGCTCTCTAGTTTCTGCTCTTTAAATGCATAGTACATCGCTCTAGTTAACATTGAATGGCCTGTATATTTATAATTGACCGTACCCTCTTTACCTAAATAAACGTATACACTGATGTATGTTGCATTTGCCGACAGCTATTGACCATATTAGTACAACATAGATGACAGTGCTTATCGTTTCATGCCTGTAGATTTTTAGTATGGGGATAACATTGATTTTGCTTTTAGATAAAATATTGATAGGTAATTAGCATATTCATAAATGGTGTGTTTTACACATACTGACGCTATCAAAAGTAATGATTTTCTCGGTGACTTAATTCAGTTTTCAACACAAGAGAGCTATTGAGGTGAACATTCCGATTTGTTGAAAGCAAATTACGATATATGTTTAGTCCTTATAAATGTATATGTTAGAGCTGTCCCACATCTCTTTATGTGTACATAAACTCAGCCAAATAAGTTAAGGTTAAGACTTAATTTCACGTCTTGAGCTATAGGATATTCTATAGTATGTGACATTATATGTTCGGGTGGTCCATTTTATTACTGTATTAAATTTGTGAAAATTGTATATGAATTCTTGTATTTCGCCTGCTTACGTTTAATGATGATAATTGTTTATTTCAGCTAACTCCGGCCGAGATTGAGAAAAAGCTGAGAAGGCGAGAACAAAACCGTCGGGCGGCCAGAAAATGTCGGGAGAAGAAGAAACAAAAGCAGGAAGGAACGTTTATGGTGAGTTAGGCTAGTTTTCATGATTCTTATTATTTTGTAAATTGAAAATATGAAAGATTTAATGATTCAATTATATGTACAGTCAGGAAAAACAGGAGACATGATGTATGAAAGTAGTTTTAACGCACTGATCTAGATGATGATTAATCTGCTCGTCTAGAAACTATACTATGAAAGGGGAACAACGCCCTTTGAATTACATCGGTCTTACATTTTACTCTTTCTGCAATTGTGATCGTAGTTCATTTATGACTTTAAGATACACGCCATGAGAAGTATCCATCTGATTCTAAATCTTCTTTGTCATTACAGACGCTAGCTCAGATGATAGAGGAGAACAAGACTCTTGAAGCGGAGATCAACTTGTTGAAGTCCCAGAAGGCCGTTATAAAGGATTTCCTCACTTCACATGACTCATGCGCATCCATCAAGCAGGAAGTGCCGGACCCGTGTCCAACAAGCCCCGCTTCTTGTAACCCATGTGACATTTTGCCGAACTGTGAATCATTCCCGGTTCAGTCAACATCGACGACGTGTCCAGTGCCTGGTCAAGCTGACCAATGTCCAACTATTCCCCCTTCAACAACGGAACTTGCCGATGCCCTGCCTCAGTCCTTGGTTGAGTTCTGTCTTGAGCATTTATCGACGGAAGAAGAACATCTATACGATTACAGCGAGGACATGCGCAGACAGACAGTTTCAGTGTCCAGTGTAGCGTCCGATGCTGATATATTCGGACTGGACAGTGATTCGGACACGATGACACTGACCAGTGACAATAGCGGACTCTCTGAAGACGAAGATGTGTTTCAGTCAGTGCCTTGGGTCTTGCCTGGAGTTCAGAGTTACCTGCCCTTGAACTCAACCACTTCCGGCGCAGTGTCTGCATGCGTTGATACAACGTACATGCAGTATTTGAACTTTGCTGAACAGTAACTTATGCCTTACATCCTCGGTAACTAACTGTTTTGAATCTTCCCTTTTGAGGATGAACAAACACCTCAGTTACTATGGAGTGTTCATGATATAGCATTTCCCATTGTCACCTTTGATTTACATAAGCTCTGACCAGTAACCCTAAAGCAACTTTATACTGTTCTATAGTATCTAAGTCCTTGTTCTTAACGGCACCACAAGTGTTCAAAACTCCAATGTGTTGTTCTTCAATAACCCGACTTACTTGTTTCTGAGCATTAAAAGGGGGAGCATTTAGAAAGGTGATTATATATTTTGATAGTTCACAATATCACATAGTTGATGTCTCACAAGACGCGTGTTTCACAGAGCACGAGATTAGTTTACAGTGACAATAAATGGCAAATTGTACATTTCACACCGTTGTACATACATTTCAATATACTCACCTTCGTTATCAACATTTCACTGCTTGAGGTTTCAATATAGTTCCCATACAATACTGAGGACTGATAGTTATGGCTGTAAGATATTCGATTACTGACAATCAAAAAGGATGGAATAAAAGAAGTTGTTTATCGATGCCTTGATGAGATTTTGACTTCGTATTGACTTTCATTTACACATATTGCGGATTCATAAAACATTATCACATTGAGACAATTTGTAATTATGAATGTTGAGGAAAGGCTGAATCACAAGTGATAGTACGGTTTCTGTGAAACTGACGTGTTTCTATTCAAATACTGGCTTTTGACATTCAGAGGACTGTTGTACGGGGTCATAATTATAGATATAAACTGAACACATTATATAAACTGAACATAATTTGTACTTTCATTGCAAGAGGAACGAGCGTGGCTGACGATAGGATGCTGATTTCTGAGTGCTATTCGCTGAGTGTACATTCCATTTATCATTGTTTTGTATATAAAACTCATTAATAAAACCGTCAAAGAAAAATGTATGTTTGTTATTCATTTTCAGCTATTAGTGCGGAAAGGAGATGGGGGAAAGCATAATCACGCGGATGTGTTATAAATGACCTTATTGGTTTCAAAATTTCACAAGATATGAAATTTAGAGGATGTCTGGCATTGAGTCAAAGTTGATGATTCAAATAACATAATCTTTAACATTCGTTTTAACTTTACTCAATAAAGGAAAAGCTCAAAAATATTGAAATATTTATCTTAAGAAGAAAGTGTCATGTGACGTAAATTGCATTATAATATTCTGCTATCGTAACGACTTATTAATCCCGATGAGCAACTTAGCCAGTGGTCGTGCCAGCGCTCCAAATATGTGAATTGGGAATACCATTTAAACACCTCTGTTCTTCTTACATAGAATATACAGCAAACATGTAGTCGTTTCTACCGAATGTGTCAATGTGACTCTCTCATTTGTATAACCTGTAAAACTGGAAAACATTATCTTCTGCATGTTAATGGAATACATAACTCTACCGTGGTGAGATCACTCATTAGATAACAATGAGTTTGTAACATACATGTGATACTATATCGCAATAACTAACGGAACTACTTTCGAACGTTACATGACATCGTCCAATCATATGACTGGAATATTGCTGAGTCATTGGAGTGGAATACGGAAAGTTTTCACAAAAAACATCAAAAGTGTTTTTTAAAAGGGACAGTAGCACGTTTTAAGGGGAATGTAGGGTGATCTCAGGAAAAGGTAAATTAATGGTTCCAATTGAAAGACAATGCATTTAAATTAAATGAAGCCGTAATAATTCTAATATATAACGTAAAGTTAAGCCATGCGATTCCTTTTTCTTACACAAAATGAATTAAAGGTGTTCACACAAAATGGCCGCCTTTATGTGAGTCTTCATACTATCATCTGACTATGGATGATTGGCTTGTGTAATGATATTTTTGACACTGTCAAAATAATGCATTAGCATAAACTTACAATTATCAGTGAAATATTTAAAATATGAAATTATCAAAAAATCTGCTACTGTCCCTTTAACCCATCATTACATTTTCAAAGAAGCACCGACTCGACAAAGAGATTCGAAGCTATCGAAAATAAATGAGGTATGTAAAATTATTCATTAAACATTTCCCAATATTTGCTTTTAAAAAAATGACACATTCGTAATAATGAAAGAAATTAAGTGTCATTAAAATGGTTCAGAGACAACACAGTGCACGTGGCGTGTGATGATAAATGCAACTTCTATGAACTTTTATCAAATTATATTCAAATCGTAAATGAGGACAGACCAAAATAAAGAGTAGAGGATAACATAACGACACATTTAGAATACGTCTTAGCCCTGAAATTGTCTTCTGATATCTCGTTTGTAATAATTCAAGTTAAGGCCATCAGGCCTGTATACTAAGGCTCGATTTGCGCATGGCATGTGTCCGGCGTCCGTTCGTTCATCCATCCGTCCGCAGACTTTGTGCATTTTCTACCTCTTCTTAAAAAGAATAAGGCTTAGAATCTGAAACTTTGTGTACATACTCCTTGACTAGTGAGGATCGTAATTTATAGCGTCGTTGGCTCTGTGGCCCCTAATAAAGACCACAGGGGCCACGCCCTTAAACCTATTTTCTTCTCCAGAATCATAAGGCTTAGAAAGCTTAAACTTTGTGTACTTACTCCTTGACTAGTGAGGATCAACAATTGTAGCTTTGGTGGGCCAGTGGCCCCTCATAAGGATCACAGGGGTCACGCCCTTAAAACCTATTTTAATCTTCTTCTCCAGAAGCATAAGGCCTATATGGTCCCAGAAAGGGTTTGGTGAAGTGGATCCTATACCCTAAATTATAATTGCAGGTTTGGTAGACTTCTCACTCAATTTATAGGGTTGGTCCGTTTGTAACATTTTACATTTTCTTTGAATCTTTGAGCAATTTCAATTTCTGAATTGATAACCAGTATCTGAAATCAAATCGCCTACTTACTTAATTTTAGAATTTGTAATCCTGTGGCACCTACAAAAGGGGGAAACACATTGGCAACCCTTTAAGCAAAATTGAATATAAAGACTGACGAGCTACAGAGCCATTAGCTCTAAAGAAATTATCAGACCTAAGGAAAAGCATTCTTCAATATCATCACTGTACATTGCCATCTCAGGGCAACAGCAATCTATCCTGCTTTGTAAAAGTGATTATTAATTTTAGAAAATGAAAATTTGTCATATTGCCAAAGATATACATTATATTTGGTATTAAGTTCATGTTTTATCTCTTTCTTTAAAAAGTGCTACGTCTTCCCTACATTTATTTTGTATTATTTAGATATCAGATAACCATTTACTGTACTATATTAACTATAGCATACAGACTTAATTATAACAATTCTCAAATAAAAAGAACACGACTAAACCTAGATTGACAGTACCGTAACAGCAAGTAGCATTCATTATGCATTTAATAAGCATTTCTTTAACTGCAATGCAATGTACAATTATAAATCCGTAACCTTTAAGTTTACAAATAAATTATTTTCTTGTTGATTTCGTTCTTCGTATGAGATGACGGAACCATATGATAATTATTTCCTTGTCACAAGACATGTATCGAATCTTTGTTGACAATCCTCATCCGGAAGTACGAGAAATGATACAGTTAAGTAGGCGTGGCTTTACTTTCAACAGAGTTATCATAGTCCGTACAACCAATCCCTTTATTGAGTTCTATAAATACACTTAGGCCATAATATGATAATAAAATGTTTCTGTCTTGACAAACAAACTGAAGCGATTATTGATGATTTTTTTCATTGGCAAATTTTGTGTTTATGATTCTAACTAAATTAAAAAATATGTCGAAACAAAATTTAAGTTTTTAATATATATCACTTTATCACTGCGAAGAGGCATCTTAAAGGTCTATATGAAAATAGTTTTAGTAAACGGTTTTACAGCAATAACGATGTTTTAGCGTTAAAGAATTTCCAGTCTTTTCCGTTGCCAACATCTAGTAAATAGGTTTGAAACTGGCTCAAGTGGAAACCGGAAACAAATTGGGTTTTTCTAGGCCTTATAACACACAGATTTCCAAATTGCGAACGTTGAACCCTTATTAAGTTTTATTTTGTAAAGGAATTCCATTCCCGGCCGCATCAAACCATAACATATTAAAAGTTGGGAGAAGTCTCTTCCTTGCTTGACGCTCAACAATATAAGGAAAGAACATCGCTTTAACTGGTGCTGCGCTGTGGCTGTCTGGTGTTACGGGCACACAATAATTCCGATATTATAACGTAACTAGGACGGTAAAGTGTTTTTTATTTTTGTTAACTTATTACTTTATATGGCACATCATTTCGTCACGTGCTGCCTGACATTATTCCCTTGATGATAAGGATCATGTGCTTAAAAATCGGGGATGTGCTGTAAGTTGCTAAAATAATGGGGGCTCACGGTGGGGCGGAACATGCTATTTTCGACATATGCTTTCGTATCAAATAAACTATTTATACCGTAAGGTATACCTCACGTAATACATTTTACGATGTTCTCACGACTTTTTTTCAAGACAATTGATTTTTTTGGTAGTAATATGTTAGCCTTATCTAGTGCCTTAGTGATCATATATTCATCCTCCTAACTTACAATTAAGAGACACAATAAGAAATTCAAAACCTACTTTCTTAAATCAAGCATTTGAAGTCTATATACCTTCCTAGATTCTTTCATCAACGACACAGATGGTAGCTATATGTAAAACACATCAGTGTCATGATGAAAGAGGTTTTGCGAATTGTAAAACTGTACAATATATCTATGTAATATGTAAAATAAGTAAAACATATCGGCGCCATAATACAAGAGAGTTTTTGAATTACCAATCAATTACCAATGTACGAAAATTCGACCTATTCTTCCCCAGATGCATACTACAAACAAGACCTTAAGCAATCAACCAGTAAATATTTCCATCATTAATTTATTATAACGTCAAATACAATTCACGTTTGTTCCACAAGAATTGAAACGTGTTGACACACTTGAAGTAGACATTTAGACTGAAAGTATTGATATTCTTAAACAAGAAACCTTAGAATAACTTTGATCACGTGACCTGGGCCACGCTTAAGGAATATCCGGTTTGCAAATACTTCATAGGGCAAGGGCGCGACACTTGAACTGTAATGGTTGCACGATGTACGAGTTGCAGAAATATACAACCATGTTTTGATTGCAACGTGATTGCCACAGGAAACAAGGGGTGTGAATTTCACTTCCAATGTATTTCCTTGACGTAAAAGCTGCAAACGTGCTGTTGATATCAAGGCAGGTTCATGTTAACCTATGTTAGTATTAAAGTCCGGTTATTCCAATACGTAACCTATTGTCTGTGAGTTGAGTTGTGTATAAATGCATTCCAAAACTTGGTTCACCCTTACAAAAGGTCCTGTACAAAACAACGTTTCCAGATGACCCTTATAAGTTAAAACAGCAGTATTTTCTGTGAGGATGTAAACGACAATGTCATGTTTAATAAAGGTACATGTTTGATGTAAATAGTCCAATGCATCATTTATCAGAGCATAAATGCATAGTATGTCCATAGTATGTTCTTTGAAGATTTTGCATATAGGGTTCACAAGATATCCAAACGTAAGGATGTCGTGACAATGTTTCAAAGTCAATTCAATTGAAAGGACTTCAAGTGTTTTCAAAGAAAAAGATAAATATCAATTTATACATAGACACATCTTGCGCAAAGCGTAAAACGCCAGTTTCCGAACTGTCAATTTTATGCCTTGCTGGGGACCCTTGCGTCCTATAGATAACCTAGTAATAAGTTATAAGTAATAAGTAATAGTTGTCTTCAGTCCCGTCAATTCTTCTGAGCAGAATTGATGTTGATATGTAAAAATGTAAGTTAAACTTGTAAATTGACGAGTTACGAACTAGCTAGTTGGGATTCACAGATTTCAAATAACAGACATCATGATGCATAGATATAATATCTCCTCTGATGGTACAAAGCTTATCCTGTCATATCAAATAGGAAGCGAGCCCATCGTTAAACTGATCGATCCTATCTTGACCTAATTACTGTCGTGTCTTTTGTTGGGTCATTGAGTGCTTTCAGACAACGGATTTATATAAACCTCACCATAAATAATATATATAATAATTCATCTCGATTATTCATAGCTGACTCTCCCGAACCAATGTTTTTATAAATGTTGATATATACATATAAAAGCTCTATTGAAGATTAGCAAAAGAGTTAATTTCAATCCAAGATCTTTGATCTTGAATCGGAAACAAAGCTTAAACTATGATCATACTAAATCTTTGATAATTAGCTGCTATTATTGGTTAAACTTCTTAACGTTAGATGAGAATTGGTCTCGACAAGAGAAATTCAAGTTTAAGTGATGTGAAATTATTATATAAATGATTAACAAAATAAAGAATTGAATACAAATTTGGTAATTGCCTATTGAAGTATCTTTCAAATTGCGTTAATTCAGCTATTGTTAACGTAATTGAAATAAAATACCTTCCAAGTGTCCTTGCTTTTTTTCTTGAAATGAAATATACCGTTGTCATAAGTGTCCTTGTATTTCTGCATATCATGACAAATTGATGAAACATGTCTGGCATCGAATCGATTGAACGTGTGGCCTGGTTTACAACCGGTATTGAATTGTTGGTCGATGTCCACTCGAGACTTGGCCGTTTGCCGAGACAGGTAGGACAGACGATCTAGTGCTACCTGAACAACTGACAAAGGTGGAAATAACGCTGTGTTTTAATATCCAGATTAATTCTTCCATACACGTTAGCGGTTTCCTCTATTGGGATATCACATTACCTACATTCAGAACTAGACTGGTGTTTGAACGCGCTGGCAGCATGCGGTTGGGACATAAATCTATGCTCTGTCGGAAGGAGGTTGATGACCGATGAATTAAAGGGACACTGCGTCCACATCTAAAGAAAGAAAGTATAGGTCTTAGATGTCTCAAACTCAGAAAAAAAGCTCGAACCAAAGTTCGAGTGTGGAATGTCAGGTTCGATTTGACTTTAATGAGATTGATTCTTTATTGAAGAGTTTCGAAAATGGCGTTGCTTGACTAGCCAGTGAACTCAGCCTTTTAGGCGCTTACGATTTCTGGTTTATTTCAATATGTGGAAAGCCAGACGCTTTGGCAATTAAAAAAATATTGTCTACGCGGATAAATCCAATATCCAAATTCCAAGTATAGGTCTTAGATATGTCAATCTCAGTAAATAATCTCGAACCAAAGAGTCGTACTTCTCCGCGTCTCTACAACAAGCGGGATTCGAGTGTTGGAATGTTAGGTTCGATATGACTTTAATGAGATTGATTCTTTATTTAACAGTTTCTAAAAAAGGGGAAAATGTCAACTCAGTCTTTTAGGTGCTGATTATATCTGGTTTATTTCAATATGTGAAACGCCAGACGTTTTGACAGATTAAAACATATTTTCCACGCGTATAAATCGAATATCCCATTTCTTTCACAGCCGTTTCTTTGATTTCATTAAATAAAACACCTGTCTCCACGTGTAACAATACAATATACAATTCAAAACCTAGATTTAGTTCGAAGGTGTAAGGGTGTTTGAAAATGGGACACGTGCATAAATGTTTGATACAATGATTCATAATTATTTAAAGTATTTCAATATTTGATGAAGGTATATAGTCATTCATTGCACATGGGGTTTCACAAATCACTCCTCATAGCTCATCATTCTTTCTTTGAATTCTTTGGTGTCTTGTTGTTAATTCAACGAGAGAAAGACTCAACGTTTCACAGATAGTATAAATATATACTTATGCAGTGGTTTTTTTCAAGACTTTTAGCACAAAAGATTAGCATAAGGATGAACTGTTTTTGCATGAAAAAAGCGAAATTTGACCTCTTCTCAATTTTCAATTCAATTTAATTTAATAAGAGTATCAATTCCATGTATTCCACACACAAACAGTCACAAAAACACACATATGAAATAAGTGAAGATGGCAGAAATGGCACATAACAATATTTAGTGCCTTTTGTTACATAAAATATTTCATTAAAAAACTTGGCGAGTTATATATATATATCACATATTTGTGTTGTTAGTGTGATGTAATCGGGTATTATTCGAGATAATCTCGTTTGTTAGTTTGAATTCGCTTTGATATCAACCATTTTTCAAGAAAAATGACCATATCAGAGGAGTGTCCCTTTAAGAGGATGACCCTACGTGAGGTCAGTAAATTACATAAAAGAAGTGATATAATGCCAGTCTGTTCGTCATTTACCCAGCTAAATGTGGACTTATAGAAGTATGTTCACACAATGCTTCATTATATGTCGTGATCACTTCAGTGGCTAGTTTCCTGTCGGGGAGACATGGTGTGTATATATGAGGACTCAGTTCCGGCTAGTGCCGTAGCTACTTGACATGCAAGTACTTACATCTTAAATACATCGCATTCCAGAGACTGTACAGCGAAGAATCAGTCTATAAGTTATAATTTAGGAACAGATAAACCGAATAATTTGCGAGGCAAATGAGTCGTTGAGAAATGTCATTAATTTAGAAGGTAGTGTAACATGAATAGGAAAAGAAATCCCCCAAAATAATTTGAGAATGAATTTGAAAGTCTAAAATTCACAATTTTATACTTTCAATGTAATAGACATTTCACTTCCTTGAGTTTTATATATTTCCTTTCTTATTT